>JAWPHD010019355.1:0-36074 GCA_037043455.1 Cyrtodaria siliqua | reverse complement strand
GGCTTGTACATGCAACTTCTGGGCTCACTTGAGAAGCGATTAACGTTGTGTCTTGATACAGGTTTGCTGCAATTATTATAACAATAGTCATATTAACAATCATAACAACAAGCCAGATAATATTGTACATATTCTATACGTATTACTATTATGAATAATAATCATATGTACTATCAGATCGCGTAAAAATCTAAGTTATCTCTGTTTGTCCTATTTTCCCGTACACGTATTACGTCCCTTGGCAATGAAATGTCAACAAGTATCATTCTGCGTGCCATAGAGTGCCCGTTTCATTTCTGACTTGTGCATATCTGTTGAAAGTACGTATACATATGAAAAACTTACGGTGGAACTCATTGTTGGCTTGTCATGGCTTGTACATGCCACTTCTGGGCTCACTTGAGAAGCGATTAACGTTGTGTCTTGATACAGGTTTGCTGCAATAATTATAACAATAGTCATATTAACAATCATAACAACAAGCCAGATAATATTGTACATATTCTTTACGTATTACTATTATGAATAATAATCATATGTACTATCAGATCGCGTAAAATCTAAGTTATCTCTGTTTGTCCTATTTTCCCGTACACGTATTACGTCCCTTGGCAATGAAATGTCAACAAGTATCATTCTGCGTGCCATAGAGTGCCCGTTTCATTTCTGACTTGTGCATATCTGTTAAAAGTACGTATACATATGAAAAACTTACGGTGGAACTCATTGTTGGCTTGTCATGGCTTGTACATGCAACTTCTGGGCTCACTTGAGAAGCGATTAACGTTGTGTCTTGATACAGGTTTGCTGCAATAATTATAACAATAGTCATATTAACAATCATAACAACAAGCCAGATAATATTGTACATATTCTTTACGTATTACTATTATGAATAATAATCATATGTACTATCAGATCGCGTAAAAATCTAAGTTATCTCTGTTTGTCCTATTTTCCCGTACACGTATTACGTCCCTTGGCAATGAAATGTCAACAAGTATCATTCTGCGTGCCATAGAGTGCCCGTTTCATTTCTGACTTGTGCATATCTGTTGAAAGTACGTATACATATGCAAAACTTACGGTGGAACTCATTGTTGGCTTGTCATGGCTTGTACATGCAACTTCTGGGCTCACTTGAGAAGCGATTAACGTTGTGTCTTGATACAGGTTTGCTGCAATAATTATAACAATAGTCATATTAACAATCATAACAACAAGCCAGATAATATTGTACATATTCTATACGTATTACTATTATGAATAATAATCATATGTACTATCAGATTGCTTAAAAATCTAAGTTATCTCTTTTTCTCCTATTTTCCCGTACACGTATTACGTCCCTTGGCAATGAAATGACAACAAGTATCATTCTGCGTGCCATAGAGTGCACGTTTCATTTCTGATGTGTGCATATCTGTTGAAAGTGCGTATACATATGAAAAACTTACGGTGGAACGCATTGTTGGCTTGTCATGGCTTGTACATGCAACATCTGGGCTCACTTGAGAAGCGATTAACGTTGTGTCTTGATACAGGTTTGCTGCAATAATTATAACAATAGTCATATTAACAATCATAACAACAAGCCAGATAATATTGTACATATTCTTTACGTATTACTATTATGAATACTAATCATATGTACTATCAGATCGCGTAAAAATCTAAGTTATCTCTGTTTGTCCTATTTTCCCGTACACGTATTACGTCCCTTGGCAATGAAATGTCAACAAGTATCATTCTGCGTGCCATAGAGTGCACGTTTCATTTCTGATGAGTGCATATCTGTTGAAAGTGCGTATACATATGAAAAACTTACGGTGGAACGCATTGTTGGCTTGTCATGGCTTGTACATGCAACTTCTGGGCTCACTTGAGAAGCGATTAACGTTGTGTCTTGATACAGGTTTGCTGCAATAATTATAACAATAGTCATATTAACAATCATAACAACAAGCCAGATAATATTGTACATATTCTATACGTATTACTATTATGAATAATAATCATATGTACTATCAGATCGCGTAAAAATCTAAGTTATCTCTGTTTGTCCTATTTTCCCGTACACGTATTACGTCCCTTGGCAATGAAATGTCAACAAGTATCATTCTGCGTGCCATAGAGTGCCCGTTTCATTTCTGACTTGTGCATATCTGTTGAAAGTACGTATACATATGAAAAACTTACGGTGGAACTCATTGTTGGCTTGTCATGGCTTGTACATGCAACTTCTGGGCTCACTTGAGAAGCGATTAACGTTTTGTCTTGATACAGGTTTGCTGCAATAATTATAACAATAGTCATATTAACAATCATAACAACAAGCCAGATAATATTGTACATATTCTTTACGTATTACTATTATGAATAATAATCATATGTACTATCAGATCGCGTAAAAATCTAAGTTATCTCTGTTTGTCCTATTTTCCCGTACACGTATTACGTCCCTTGGCAATGAAATGTCAACAAGTATCATTCTGCGTGCCATAGAGTGCCCGTTTCATTTCTGACTTGTGCATATCTGTTAAAAGTACGTATACATATGAAAAACTTACGGTGGAACGCACTGTTGGCTTGTCATGGCTTGTACATGCAACTTCTGGGCTCACTTGAGAAGCGATTAACGTTGTGTCTTGATACAGGTTTGCTGCAATAATTATAACAATAGTCATATTAACAATCATAACAACAAGCCAGATAATATTGTACATATTCTTTACGTATTACTATTATGAATAATAATCATATGTACTATCAGATCGCGTAAAAATCTAAGTTATCTCTGTTTGTCCTATTTTCCCGTACACGTATTACGTCCCTTGGCAATGAAATGTCAACAAGTATCATTCTGCGTGCCATAGAGTGCCCGTTTCATTTCTGACTTGTGCATATCTGTTGAAAGTACGTATACATATGAAAAACTTACGGTGGAACTCATTGTTGGCTTGTCATGGCTTGTACATGCAACTTCTGGGCTCACTTGAGAAGCGATTAACGTTTTGTCTTGATACAGGTTTGCTGCAATAATTATAACAATAGTCATATTAACAATCATAACAACAAGCCAGATAATATTGTACATATTCTTTACGTATTACTATTATGAATAATAATCATATGTACTATCAGATCGCGTAAAAATCTAAGTTATCTCTGTTTGTCCTATTTTCCCGTACACGTATTACGTCCCTTGGCAATGAAATGTCAACAAGTATCATTCTGCGTGCCATAGAGTGCCCGTTTCATTTCTGACTTGTGCATATCTGTTAAAAGTACGTATACATATGAAAAACTTACGGTGGAACGCACTGTTGGCTTGTCATGGCTTGTACATGCAACTTCTGGGCTCACTTGAGAAGCGATTAACGTTGTGTCTTGATACAGGTTTGCTGCAATAATTATAACAATAGTCATATTAACAATCATAACAACAAGCCAGATAATATTGTACATATTCTTTACGTATTACTATTATGAATAATAATCATATGTACTATCAGATCGCGTAAAAATCTAAGTTATCTCTGTTTGTCCTATTTTCCCGTACACGTATTACGTCCCTTGGCAATGAAATGTCAACAAGTATCATTCTGCGTGCCATAGAGTGCCCGTTTCATTTCTGACTTGTGCATATCTGTTAAAAGTACGTATACATATGAAAAACTTACGGTGGAACGCACTGTTGGCTTGTCATGGCTTGTACATGCAACTTCTGGGCTCACTTGAGAAGCGATTAACGTTGTGTCTTGATACAGGTTTGCTGCAATAATTATAACAATAGTCATATTAACAATCATAACAACAAGCCAGATAATATTGTACATATTCTTTACGTATTACTATTATGAATAATAATCATATGTACTATCAGATCGCGTAAAAATCTAAGTTATCTCTGTTTGTCCTATTTTCCCGTACACGTATTACGTCCCTTGGCAATGAAATGTCAACAAGTATCATTCTGCGTGCCATAGAGTGCACGTTTCATTTCTGATGAGTGCATATCTGTTGAAAGTGCGTATACATATGAAAAACTTACGGTGGAACGCATTGTTGGCTTGTCATGGCTTGTACATGCAACTTCTGGGCTCACTTGAGAAGCGATTAACGTTGTGTCTTGATACAGGTTTGCTGCAATTATTATAACAATAGTCATATTAACAATCATAACAACAAGCCAGATAATATTGTACATATTCTATACGTATTACTATTATGAATAATAATCATATGTACTATCAGATCGCGTAAAAATCTAAGTTATCTCTGTTTGTCCTATTTTCCCGTACACGTATTACGTCCCTTGGCAATGAAATGTCAACAAGTATCATTCTGCGTGCCATAGAGTGCCCGTTTCATTTCTGACTTGTGCATATCTGTTGAAAGTACGTATACATATGAAAAACTTACGGTGGAACTCATTGTTGGCTTGTCATGGCTTGTACATGCCACTTCTGGGCTCACTTGAGAAGCGATTAACGTTGTGTCTTGATACAGGTTTGCTGCAATAATTATAACAATAGTCATATTAACAATCATAACAACAAGCCAGATAATATTGTACATATTCTTTACGTATTACTATTATGAATAATAATCATATGTACTATCAGATCGCGTAAAAATCTAAGTTATCTCTGTTTGTCCTATTTTCCCGTACACGTATTACGTCCCTTGGCAATGAAATGTCAACAAGTATCATTCTGCGTGCCATAGAGTGCCCGTTTCATTTCTGACTTGTGCATATCTGTTAAAAGTACGTATACATATGAAAAACTTACGGTGGAACTCATTGTTGGCTTGTCATGGCTTGTACATGCAACTTCTGGGCTCACTTGAGAAGCGATTAACGTTGTGTCTTGATACAGGTTTGCTGCAATAATTATAACAATAGTCATATTAACAATCATAACAACAAGCCAGATAATATTGTACATATTCTTTACGTATTACTATTATGAATAATAATCATATGTACTATCAGATCGCGTAAAAATCTAAGTTATCTCTGTTTGTCCTATTTTCCCGTACACGTATTACGTCCCTTGGCAATGAAATGTCAACAAGTATCATTCTGCGTGCCATAGAGTGCCCGTTTCATTTCTGACTTGTGCATATCTGTTGAAAGTACGTATACATATGCAAAACTTACGGTGGAACTCATTGTTGGCTTGTCATGGCTTGTACATGCAACTTCTGGGCTCACTTGAGAAGCGATTAACGTTGTGTCTTGATACAGGTTTGCTGCAATAATTATAACAATAGTCATATTAACAATCATAACAACAAGCCAGATAATATTGTACATATTCTATACGTATTACTATTATGAATAATAATCATATGTACTATCAGATTGCTTAAAAATCTAAGTTATCTCTTTTTCTCCTATTTTCCCGTACACGTATTACGTCCCTTGGCAATGAAATGACAACAAGTATCATTCTGCGTGCCATAGAGTGCACGTTTCATTTCTGATGTGTGCATATCTGTTGAAAGTGCGTATACATATGAAAAACTTACGGTGGAACGCATTGTTGGCTTGTCATGGCTTGTACATGCAACATCTGGGCTCACTTGAGAAGCGATTAACGTTGTGTCTTGATACAGGTTTGCTGCAATAATTATAACAATAGTCATATTAACAATCATAACAACAAGCCAGATAATATTGTACATATTCTTTACGTATTACTATTATGAATACTAATCATATGTACTATCAGATCGCGTAAAAATCTAAGTTATCTCTGTTTGTCCTATTTTCCCGTACACGTATTACGTCCCTTGGCAATGAAATGTCAACAAGTATCATTCTGCGTGCCATAGAGTGCACGTTTCATTTCTGATGAGTGCATATCTGTTGAAAGTGCGTATACATATGAAAAACTTACGGTGGAACGCATTGTTGGCTTGTCATGGCTTGTACATGCAACTTCTGGGCTCACTTGAGAAGCGATTAACGTTGTGTCTTGATACAGGTTTGCTGCAATAATTATAACAATAGTCATATTAACAATCATAACAACAAGCCAGATAATATTGTACATATTCTATACGTATTACTATTATGAATAATAATCATATGTACTATCAGATCGCGTAAAAATCTAAGTTATCTCTGTTTGTCCTATTTTCCCGTACACGTATTACGTCCCTTGGCAATGAAATGTCAACAAGTATCATTCTGCGTGCCATAGAGTGCCCGTTTCATTTCTGACTTGTGCATATCTGTTGAAAGTACGTATACATATGAAAAACTTACGGTGGAACTCATTGTTGGCTTGTCATGGCTTGTACATGCAACTTCTGGGCTCACTTGAGAAGCGATTAACGTTTTGTCTTGATACAGGTTTGCTGCAATAATTATAACAATAGTCATATTAACAATCATAACAACAAGCCAGATAATATTGTACATATTCTTTACGTATTACTATTATGAATAATAATCATATGTACTATCAGATCGCGTAAAAATCTAAGTTATCTCTGTTTGTCCTATTTTCCCGTACACGTATTACGTCCCTTGGCAATGAAATGTCAACAAGTATCATTCTGCGTGCCATAGAGTGCCCGTTTCATTTCTGACTTGTGCATATCTGTTAAAAGTACGTATACATATGAAAAACTTACGGTGGAACGCACTGTTGGCTTGTCATGGCTTGTACATGCAACTTCTGGGCTCACTTGAGAAGCGATTAACGTTGTGTCTTGATACAGGTTTGCTGCAATAATTATAACAATAGTCATATTAACAATCATAACAACAAGCCAGATAATATTGTACATATTCTTTACGTATTACTATTATGAATAATAATCATATGTACTATCAGATCGCGTAAAAATCTAAGTTATCTCTGTTTGTCCTATTTTCCCGTACACGTATTACGTCCCTTGGCAATGAAATGTCAACAAGTATCATTCTGCGTGCCATAGAGTGCCCGTTTCATTTCTGACTTGTGCATATCTGTTGAAAGTACGTATACATATGAAAAACTTACGGTGGAACTCATTGTTGGCTTGTCATGGCTTGTACATGCAACTTCTGGGCTCACTTGAGAAGCGATTAACGTTGTGTCTTGATACAGGTTTGCTGCAATAATTATAACAATAGTCATATTAACAATCATAACAACAAGCCAGATAATATTGTACATATTCTATACGTATTACTATTATGAATAATAATCATATGTACTATCAGATTGCTTAAAAATCTAAGTTATCTCTTTTTCTCCTATTTTCCCGTACACGTATTACGTCCCTTGGCAATGAAATGACAACAAGTATCATTCTGCGTGCCATAGAGTGCACGTTTCATTTCTGATGTGTGCATATCTGTTGAAAGTGCGTATACATATGAAAAACTTACGGTGGAACGCATTGTTGGCTTGTCATGGCTTGTACATGCAACTTCTGGGCTCACTTGAGAAGCGATTAACGTTGTGTCTTGATACAGGTTTGCTGCAATAATTATAACAATAGTCATATTAACAATCATAACAACAAGCCAGATAATATTGTACATATTCTTTACGTATTACTATTATGAATAATAATCATATGTACTATCAGATCGCGTAAAAATCTAAGTTATCTCTGTTTGTCCTATTTTCCCGTACACGTATTACGTCCCTTGGCAATGAAATGTCAACAAGTATCATTCTGCGTGCCATAGAGAGCCCGTTTCATTTCTGACTTGTGCATATCTGTTAAAAGTACGTATACATATGAAAAACTTACGGTGGAACGCACTGTTGGCTTGTCATGGCTTGTACATGCAACTTCTGGGCTCACTTGAGAAGCGATTAACGTTGTGTCTTGATACAGGTTTGCTGCAATAATTATAACAATAGTCATATTAACAATCATAACAACAAGCCAGATAATATTGTACATATTCTTTACGTATTACTATTATGAATAATAATCATATGTACTATCAGATCGCGTAAAAATCTAAGTTATCTCTGTTTGTCCTATTTTCCCGTACACGTATTACGTCCCTTGGCAATGAAATGTCAACAAGTATCATTCTGCGTGCCATAGAGAGCCCGTTTCATTTCTGACTTGTGCATATCTGTTGAAAGTACGTATACATATGAAAAACTTACGGTGGAACTCATTGTTGGCTTGTCATGGCTTGTACATGCAACTTCTGGGCTCACTTGAGAAGCGATTAACGTTGTGTCTTGATACAGGTTTGCTGCAATAATTATAACAATAGTCATATTAACAATCATAACAACAAGCCAGATAATATTGTACATATTCTATACGTATTACTATTATGAATAATAATCATATGTACTATCAGATTGCTTAAAAATCTAAGTTATCTCTTTTTCTCCTATTTTCCCGTACACGTATTACGTCCCTTGGCAATGAAATGACAACAAGTATCATTCTGCGTGCCATAGAGTGCACGTTTCATTTCTGATGTGTGCATATCTGTTGAAAGTGCGTATACATATGAAAAACTTACGGTGGAACGCATTGTTGGCTTGTCATGGCTTGTACATGCAACTTCTGGGCTCACTTGAGAAGCGATTAACGTTTTGTCTTGATACAGGTTTGCTGCAATAATTATAACAATAGTCATATTAACAATCATAACAACAAGCCAGATAATATTGTACATATTCTTTACGTATTACTATTATGAATACTATTCATATGTACTATCAGATCGCGTAAAAATCTAAGTTATCTCTGTTTGTCCTATTTTCCCGTACACGTATTACGTCCCTTGGCAATGAAATGTCAACAAGTATCATTCTGCGTGCCATAGAGTGCACGTTTCATTTCTGATGAGTGCATATCTGTTGAAAGTGCGTATACATATGAAAAACTTACGGTGGAACGCATTGTTGGCTTGTCATGGCTTGTACATGCAACTTCTGGGCTCACTTGAGAAGCGATTAACGTTGTGTCTTGATACAGGTTTGCTGCAATAATTATAACAATAGTCATATTAACAATCATAACAACAAGCCAGATAATATTGTACATATTCTATACGTATTACTATTATGAATAATAATCATATGTACTATCAGATCGCGTAAAAATCTAAGTTATCTCTGTTTGTCCTATTTTCCCGTACACGTATTACGTCCCTTGGCAATGAAATGTCAACAAGTATCATTCTGCGTGCCATAGAGTGCCCGTTTCATTTCTGACTTGTGCATATCTGTTGAAAGTACGTATACATATGAAAAACTTACGGTGGAACTCATTGTTGGCTTGTCATGGCTTGTACATGCAACTTCTGGGCTCACTTGAGAAGCGATTAACGTTGTGTCTTGATACAGGTTTGCTGCAATAATTATAACAATAGTCATATTAACAATCATAACAACAAGCCAGATAATATTGTACATATTCTTTACGTATTACTATTATGAATAATAATCATATGTACTATCAGATCGCGTAAAAATCTAAGTTATCTCTGTTTGTCCTATTTTCCCGTACACGTATTACGTCCCTTGGCAATGAAATGTCAACAAGTATCATTCTGCGTGCCATAGAGTGCCCGTTTCATTTCTGACTTGTGCATATCTGTTGAAAGTACGTATACATATGAAAAACTTACGGTGGAACTCATTGTTGGCTTGTCATGGCTTGTACATGCAACTTCTGGGCTCACTTGAGAAGCGATTAACGTTGTGTCTTGATACAGGTTTGCTGCAATAATTATAACAATAGTCATATTAACAATCATAACAACAAGCCAGATAATATTGTACATATTCTATACGTATTACTATTATGAATAATAATCATATGTACTATCAGATTGCTTAAAAATCTAAGTTATCTCTTTTTCTCCTATTTTCCCGTACACGTATTACGTCCCTTGGCAATGAAATGACAACAAGTATCATTCTGCGTGCCATAGAGTGCACGTTTCATTTCTGATGTGTGCATATCTGTTGAAAGTGCGTATACATATGAAAAACTTACGGTGGAACGCATTGTTGGCTTGTCATGGCTTGTACATGCAACATCTGGGCTCACTTGAGAAGCGATTAACGTTGTGTCTTGATACAGGTTTGCTGCAATAATTATAACAATAGTCATATTAACAATCATAACAACAAGCCAGATAATATTGTACATATTCTTTACGTATTACTATTATGAATACTAATCATATGTACTATCAGATCGCGTAAAAATCTAAGTTATCTCTGTTTGTCCTATTTTCCCGTACACGTATTACGTCCCTTGGCAATGAAATGTCAACAAGTATCATTCTGCGTGCCATAGAGTGCACGTTTCATTTCTGATGAGTGCATATCTGTTGAAAGTGCGTATACATATGAAAAACTTACGGTGGAACGCATTGTTGGCTTGTCATGGCTTGTACATGCAACTTCTGGGCTCACTTGAGAAGCGATTAACGTTGTGTCTTGATACAGGTTTGCTGCAATAATTATAACAATAGTCATATTAACAATCATAACAACAAGCCAGATAATATTGTACATATTCTATACGTATTACTATTATGAATAATAATCATATGTACTATCAGATCGCGTAAAAATCTAAGTTATCTCTGTTTGTCCTATTTTCCCGTACACGTATTACGTCCCTTGGCAATGAAATGTCAACAAGTATCATTCTGCGTGCCATAGAGTGCCCGTTTCATTTCTGACTTGTGCATATCTGTTGAAAGTACGTATACATATGAAAAACTTACGGTGGAACTCATTGTTGGCTTGTCATGGCTTGTACATGCAACTTCTGGGCTCACTTGAGAAGCGATTAACGTTGTGTCTTGATACAAGTTTGCTGCAATAATTATAACAATAGTCATATTAACAATCATAACAACAAGCCAGATAATATTGTACATATTCTATACGTATTACTATTATGAATAATAATCATATTTACTATCAGATCGCGTAAAAATCTAAGTTATCTCTTTTTCTCCTATTTTCCCGTACACGTATTACGTCCCTTGGCAATGAAATGTCAACAAGTATCATTCTGCGTGCCATAGAGTGCACGTTTCATTTCTGATGAGTGCATATCTGTTGAAAGTGCGTATACATATGAAAAACTTACGGTGGAACGCATTGTTGGCTTGTCATGGCTTGTACATGCAACTTCTGGGCTCACTTGAGAAGCGATTAACGTTGTGTCTTGATACAGGTTTGCTGCAATAATTATAACAATAGTCATATTAACAATCATAACAACAAGCCAGATAATATTGTACATATTCTATACGTATTACTATTATGAATAATAATCATATGTACTATCAGATCGCGTAAAAATCTAAGTTATCTCTGTTTGTCCTATTTTCCCGTACACGTATTACGTCCCTTGGCAATGAAATGTCAACAAGTATCATTCTGCGTGCCATAGAGTGCCCGTTTCATTTCTGACTTGTGCATATCTGTTGAAAGTACGTATACATATGAAAAACTTACGGTGGAACTCATTGTTGGCTTGTCATGGCTTGTACATGCAACTTCTGGGCTCACTTGAGAAGCGATTAACGTTGTGTCTTGATACAGGTTTGCTGCAATAATTATAACAATAGTCATATTAACAATCATAACAACAAGCCAGATAATATTGTACATATTCTTTACGTATTACTATTATGAATAATAATCATATGTACTATCAGATCGCGTAAAAATCTAAGTTATCTCTGTTTGTCCTATTTTCCCGTACACGTATTACGTCCCTTGGCAATGAAATGTCAACAAGTATCATTCTGCGTGCCATAGAGTGCCCGTTTCATTTCTGACTTGTGCATATCTGTTGAAAGTACGTATACATATGAAAAACTTACGGTGGAACTCATTGTTGGCTTGTCATGGCTTGTACATGCAACTTCTGGGCTCACTTGAGAAGCGATTAACGTTGTGTCTTGATACAGGTTTGCTGCAATAATTATAACAATAGTCATATTAACAATCATAACAACAAGCCAGATAATATTGTACATATTCTATACGTATTACTATTATGAATAATAATCATATGTACTATCAGATTGCTTAAAAATCTAAGTTATCTCTTTTTCTCCTATTTTCCCGTACACGTATTACGTCCCTTGGCAATGAAATGACAACAAGTATCATTCTGCGTGCCATAGAGTGCACGTTTCATTTCTGATGTGTGCATATCTGTTGAAAGTGCGTATACATATGAAAAACTTACGGTGGAACGCATTGTTGGCTTGTCATGGCTTGTACATGCAACATCTGGGCTCACTTGAGAAGCGATTAACGTTGTGTCTTGATACAGGTTTGCTGCAATAATTATAACAATAGTCATATTAACAATCATAACAACAAGCCAGATAATATTGTACATATTCTTTACGTATTACTATTATGAATACTAATCATATGTACTATCAGATCGCGTAAAAATCTAAGTTATCTCTGTTTGTCCTATTTTCCCGTACACGTATTACGTCCCTTGGCAATGAAATGTCAACAAGTATCATTCTGCGTGCCATAGAGTGCACGTTTCATTTCTGATGAGTGCATATCTGTTGAAAGTGCGTATACATATGAAAAACTTACGGTGGAACGCATTGTTGGCTTGTCATGGCTTGTACATGCAACTTCTGGGCTCACTTGAGAAGCGATTAACGTTGTGTCTTGATACAGGTTTGCTGCAATAATTATAACAATAGTCATATTAACAATCATAACAACAAGCCAGATAATATTGTACATATTCTATACGTATTACTATTATGAATAATAATCATATGTACTATCAGATCGCGTAAAAATCTAAGTTATCTCTGTTTGTCCTATTTTCCCGTACACGTATTACGTCCCTTGGCAATGAAATGTCAACAAGTATCATTCTGCGTGCCATAGAGTGCCCGTTTCATTTCTGACTTGTGCATATCTGTTGAAAGTACGTATACATATGAAAAACTTACGGTGGAACTCATTGTTGGCTTGTCATGGCTTGTACATGCAACTTCTGGGCTCACTTGAGAAGCGATTAACGTTTTGTCTTGATACAGGTTTGCTGCAATAATTATAACAATAGTCATATTAACAATCATAACAACAAGCCAGATAATATTGTACATATTCTTTACGTATTACTATTATGAATAATAAGCATATGTACTATCAGATCGCGTAAAAATCTAAGTTATCTCTGTTTGTCCTATTTTCCCGTACACGTATTACGTCCCTTGGCAATGAAATGTCAACAAGTATCATTCTGCGTGCCATAGAGTGCCCGTTTCATTTCTGACTGTTGCATATCTGTTGAAAGTACGTATACATATGAAAAACTTACGGTGGAACTCATTGTTGGCTTGTCATGGCTTGTACATGCAACTTCTGGGCTCACTTGAGAAGCGATTAACGTTGTGTCTTGATACAGGTTTGCTGCAATAATTATAACAATAGTCATATTAACAATCATAACAACAAGCCAGATAATATTGTACATATTCTATACGTATTACTATTATGAATAATAATCATATGTACTATCAAGATTGCTTAAAAATCTAAGTTATCTCTTTTTCTCCTATTTCCCGTACACGTATTACGTCCCTTGGCAATGAAATGACAACAAGTATCATTCTGCGTGCCATAGAGTGCACGTTTCATTTCTGATGTGTTTGCATATCTGTTGAAGTGCGTATACATATGAAAAACTTACGGTGGAACGCATTGTTGGCTTGTCATGGCTTGTACATGCAACATCTGGGCTCACTTGAGAAGCGATCTAACGTTGTGTCTTGATACAGGTTTGCTGCAATAATTATAACAATAGTCATATTAACAATCATAACAACAAGCCAGATAATATTGTACATATTCTTTACGTTATTACTATTATGAATACTAATCATATGTACTATCAGATCGCGTAAAAATCTAAGTTATCTCTGTTTGTCCTATTTTCCCGTACACGTATTACGTCCTTGGCAATGAAAAGTCAACAAGTATCATTCTGCGTGCCATAGAGTGCACTGTTTCAATTTCTGATGAGTGCATATCTGTTGAAAGTGCGTATACATATGAAAAACTTACGGTGGAACGCATTGTTGGCTTGTCATGGCTTGTACATGCAACTTCTGGGCTCACTTGAGAAGCGATTAACGTTGTGTCTTGATACAGGTTTGCTGCAATAATTATAACAATAGTCATATTAACAATCATAACAACAAGCCAGATATATTGTACATATTCTATACGTATTACTATTATGAATAATAATCATATGTACTATCAGATCGCGTAAAAATCTAAGTTATCTCTGTTTGTCCTATTTTCCCGTACACGTATTACGTCCCTTGGCAATGAAATGTCAACAGTATCATTCTGCGTGCCATAGAGTGCCCGTTTCATTTCTGACTTGTGCATATCTGTTGAAAGTACGTATACATATGAAAAACTTACGGTGGAACTCATTGTTGGCTTGTCATGGCTTGTACATGCAACTTCTGGGCTCACTTGAGAAGCGATTAACGTTTTGTCTTGATACAGGGTTTGCTGCAATAATTATAACAATAGTCATATTAACAATCATAACAACAAGCCAGATAATATTGTACATATTCTTTACGTATTACTATTATGAATAATAAGCATATGTACTATCAGATCGCGTAAAAATCTAAGTTATCTCTGTTTGTCCTATTTTCCCGTACACGTATTACGTCCCTTGGCAATGAAATGTCAACAAGTATCATTCTGCGTGCCATAGAGTGCCCGTTTCATTTCTGACTTGTGCATATCGTTAAAAGTACGTATACATATGAAAAATTACGGTGGAACGCACTGTTGGCTTGTCATGGCTTGTACATGCAACTTCTGGGCTCACTGAGAAGCGATTAACGTTGTGTCTTGATACAGGTTTGCTGCAATAATTATAACAATAGTCATATTAACAATCATAACAAACAAGCCAGATAATATTGTACATATTCTTTACGTATTACTATTATGAATATAATCATATGTACTATCAGATCGCGTAAAAATCTAAGTTATCTCTGTTTGTCCTATTTTCCCGTACACGTATTACGTCCCTTGGCAATGAAATGTCAACAAGTATCATTCTGCGTGCCATAGAGTGCACGTTTCATTTCTGACTTGTGCATATCTGTTGAAAGTACGTATACATATGAAAAACTTACGGTGGAACTCATTGTTGGCTTGTCATGGCTTGTACATGCAACTTCTGGGCTCACTTGAGAGGCGATTAACGTTGTGTCTTGATACAGGTTTGCTGCAATAATTATAACAATAGTCATATTAACAATCATAACAACAAGCCAGATAATATTGTACATATTCTATACGTATTACTATTATGAATAATAATCATATGTACTATCAGATTGCTTAAAAATCTAAGTTATCTCTTTTTCTCCTATTTTCCCGTACACGTATTACGTCCCTTGGCAATGAAATGACAACAAGTATCATTCTGCGTGCCATAGAGTGCACGTTTCATTTCTGATGTGTGCATATCTGTTGAAAGTGCGTATACATATGAAAAACTTACAGTGGAACGCATTGTTGGCTTGTCATGGCTTGTACATGCAACTTCTGGGCTCACTTGAGAAGCGATTAACGTTGTGTCTTGATACAGGTTTGCTGCAATAATTATAACAATAGTCATATTAACAATCATAACAACAAGCCAGATAATATTGTACATATTCTATACGTATTACTATTATGAATAATAATCATATGTACTATCAGATCGCGTAAAAATCTAAGTTATCTCTGTTTGTCCTATTTTCCCGTACACGTATTACGTCCCTTGGCAATGAAATGTCAACAAGTATCATTCTGCGTGCCATAGAGTGCCCGTTTCATTTCTGACTTGTGCATATCTGTTGAAAGTACGTATACATATGAAAAACTTACGGTGGAACTCATTGTTGGCTTGTCATGGCTTGTACATGCAACTTCTGGGCTCACTTGAGAAGCGATTAACGTTTTGTCTTGATACAGGTTTGCTGCAATAATTATAACAATAGTCATATTAACAATCATAACAACAAGCCAGATAATATTGTACATATTCTTTACGTATTACTATTATGAATAATAAGCATATGTACTATCAGATCGCGTAAAAATCTAAGTTATCTCTGTTTGTCCTATTTTCCCGTACACGTATTACGTCCCTTGGCAATGAAATGTCAACAAGTATCATTCTGCGTGCCATAGAGTGCCCGTTTCATTTCTGACTTGTGCATATCTGTTAAAAGTACGTATACATATGAAAAACTTACGGTGGAACGCACTGTTGGCTTGTCATGGCTTGTACATGCAACTTCTGGGCTCACTTGAGAAGCGATTAACGTTGTGTCTTGATACAGGTTTGCTGCAATAATTATAACAATAGTCATATTAACAATCATAACAACAAGCCAGATAATATTGTACATATTCTTTACGTATTACTATTATGAATAATAATCATATGTACTATCAGATCGCGTAAAAATCTAAGTTATCTCTGTTTGTCCTATTTTCCCGTACACGTATTACGTCCCTTGGCAATGAAATGTCAACAAGTATCATTCTGCGTGCCATAGAGTGCACGTTTCATTTCTGACTTGTGCATATCTGTTGAAAGTACGTATACATATGAAAAACTTACGGTGGAACTCATTGTTGGCTTGTCATGGCTTGTACATGCAACTTCTGGGCTCACTTGAGAGGCGATTAACGTTGTGTCTTGATACAGGTTTGCTGCAATAATTATAACAATAGTCATATTAACAATCATAACAACAAGCCAGATAATATTGTACATATTCTATACGTATTACTATTATGAATAATAATCATATGTACTATCAGATTGCTTAAAAATCTAAGTTATCTCTTTTTCTCCTATTTTCCCGTACACGTATTACGTCCCTTGGCAATGAAATGACAACAAGTATCATTCTGCGTGCCATAGAGTGCACGTTTCATTTCTGATGTGTGCATATCTGTTGAAAGTGCGTATACATATGAAAAACTTACAGTGGAACGCATTGTTGGCTTGTCATGGCTTGTACATGCAACTTCTGGGCTCACTTGAGAAGCGATTAACGTTGTGTCTTGATACAGGTTTGCTGCAATAATTATAACAATAGTCATATTAACAATCATAACAACAAGCCAGATAATATTGTACATATTCTTTACGTATTACTATTATGAATACTTATCATATGTACTATCAGATCGCGTAAAAATCTAAGTTATCTCTGTTTGTCCTATTTTCCCGTACACGTATTACGTCCCTTGGCAATGAAATGTCAACAAGTATCATTCTGCGTGCCATAGAGTGCACGTTTCATTTCTGATGAGTGCATATCTGTTGAAAGTGCGTATACATATGAAAAACTTACGGTGGAACGCATTGTTGGCTTGTCATGGCTTGTACATGCAACTTCTGGGCTCACTTGAGAAGCGATTAACGTTGTGTCTTGATACAGGTTTGCTGCAATAATTATAACAATAGTCATATTAACAATCATAACAACAAGCCAGATAATATTGTACATATTCTATACGTATTACTATTATGAATAATAATCATATGTACTATCAGATCGCGTAAAAATCTAAGTTATCTCTGTTTGTCCTATTTTCCCGTACACGTATTACGTCCCTTGGCAATGAAATGTCAACAAGTATCATTCTGCGTGCCATAGAGTGCCCGTTTCATTTCTGACTTGTGCATATCTGTTGAAAGTACGTATACATATGAAAAACTTACGGTGGAACTCATTGTTGGCTTGTCATGGCTTGTACATGCAACTTCTGGGCTCACTTGAGAAGCGATTAACGTTGTGTCTTGATACAGGTTTGCTGCAATAATTATAACAATAGTCATATTAACAATCATAACAACAAGCCAGATAATATTGTACATATTCTTTACGTATTACTATTATGAATAATAATCATATGTACTATCAGATCGCGTAAAAATCTAAGTTATCTCTGTTTGTCCTATTTTCCCGTACACGTATTACGTCCCTTGGCAATGAAATGTCAACAAGTATCATTCTGCGTGCCATAGAGTGCCCGTTTCATTTCTGACTTGTGCATATCTGTTAAAAGTACGTATACATATGAAAAACTTACGGTGGAACGCATTGTTGGCTTGTCATGGCTTGTACATGCAACTTCTGGGCTCACTTGAGAAGCGATTAACGTTGTGTCTTGATACAGGTTTGCTGCAATAATTATAACAATAGTCATATTAACAATCATAACAACAAGCCAGATAATATTGTACATATTCTTTACGTATTACTATTATGAATAATAATCATATGTACTATCAGATCGCGTAAAAATCTAAGTTATCTCTGTTTGTCCTATTTTCCCGTACACGTATTACGTCCCTTGGCAATGAAATGTCAACAAGTATCATTCTGCGTGCCATAGAGTGCCCGTTTCATTTCTGACTTGTGCATATCTGTTGAAAGTACGTATACATATGAAAAACTTACGGTGGAACTCATTGTTGGCTTGTCATGGCTTGTACATGCAACTTCTGGGCTCACTTGAGAAGCGATTAACGTTGTGTCTTGATACAGGTTTGCTGCAATAATTATAACAATAGTCATATTAACAATCATAACAACAAGCCAGATAATATTGTACATATTCTATACGTATTACTATTATGAATAATAATCATATGTACTATCAGATTGCTTAAAAATCTAAGTTATCTCTTTTTCTCCTATTTTCCCGTACACGTATTACGTCCCTTGGCAATGAAATGACAACAAGTATCATTCTGCGTGCCATAGAGTGCACGTTTCATTTCTGATGTGTGCATATCTGTTGAAAGTGCGTATACATATGAAAAACTTACGGTGGAACGCATTGTTGGCTTGTCATGGCTTGTACATGCAACTTCTGGGCTCACTTGAGAAGCGATTAACGTTGTGTCTTGATACAGGTTTGCTGCAATAATTATAACAATAGTCATATTAACAATCATAACAACAAGCCAGATAATATTGTACATATTCTTTACGTATTACTATTATGAATACTAATCATATGTACTATCAGATCGCGTAAAAATCTAAGTTATCTCTGTTTGTCCTATTTTCCCGTACACGTATTACGTCCCTTGGCAATGAAATGTCAACAAGTATCATTCTGCGTGCCATAGAGTGCACGTTTCATTTCTGATGAGTGCATATCTGTTGAAAGTGCGTATACATATGAAAAACTTACGGTGGAACGCATTGTTGGCTTGTCATGGCTTGTACATGCAACTTCTGGGCTCACTTGAGAAGCGATTAACGTTGTGTCTTGATACAGGTTTGCTGCAATAATTATAACAATAGTCATATTAACAATCATAACAACAAGCCAGATAATATTGTACATATTCTATACGTATTACTATTATGAATAATAATCATATGTACTATCAGATCGCGTAAAAATCTAAGTTATCTCTGTTTGTCCTATTTTCCCGTACACGTATTACGTCCCTTGGCAATGAAATGTCAACAAGTATCATTCTGCGTGCCATAGAGTGCCCGTTTCATTTCTGACTTGTGCATATCTGTTGAAAGTACGTATACATATGAAAAACTTACGGTGGAACTCATTGTTGGCTTGTCATGGCTTGTACATGCAACTTCTGGGCTCACTTGAGAAGCGATTAACGTTGTGTCTTGATACAGGTTTGCTGCAATAATTATAACAATAGTCATATTAACAATCATAACAACAAGCCAGATAATATTGTACATATTCTTTACGTATTACTATTATGAATAATAATCATATGTACTATCAGATCGCGTAAAAATCTAAGTTATCTCTGTTTGTCCTATTTTCCCGTACACGTATTACGTCCCTTGGCAATGAAATGTCAACAAGTATCATTCTGCGTGCCATAGAGTGCCCGTTTCATTTCTGACTTGTGCATATCTGTTAAAAGTACGTATACATATGAAAAACTTACGGTGGAACGCATTGTTGGCTTGTCATGGCTTGTACATGCAACTTCTGGGCTCACTTGAGAAGCGATTAACGTTGTGTCTTGATACAGGTTTGCTGCAATAATTATAACAATAGTCATATTAACAATCATAACAACAAGCCAGATAATATTGTACATATTCTTTACGTATTACTATTATGAATAATAATCATATGTACTATCAGATCGCGTAAAAATCTAAGTTATCTCTGTTTGTCCTATTTTCCCGTACACGTATTACGTCCCTTGGCAATGAAATGTCAACAAGTATCATTCTGCGTGCCATAGAGTGCCCGTTTCATTTCTGACTTGTGCATATCTGTTGAAAGTACGTATACATATGAAAAACTTACGGTGGAACTCATTGTTGGCTTGTCATGGCTTGTACATGCAACTTCTGGGCTCACTTGAGAAGCGATTAACGTTGTGTCTTGATACAGGTTTGCTGCAATAATTATAACAATAGTCATATTAACAATCATAACAACAAGCCAGATAATATTGTACATATTCTTTACGTATTACTATTATGAATAATAATCATATTGTACTATCAGATCGCGTAAAAATCTAAGTTATCTCTGTTTGTCCTATTTTCCCGTACACGTATTACGTCCCTTGGCAATGAAATGTCAACAAGTATCATTCTGCGTGCCATAGAGTGCCCGTTTCATTTCTGACTTGTGCATATCTGTTGAAAGTACGTATACATATGAAAAACTTACGGTGGAACTCATTGTTGGCTTGTCATGGCTTGTACATGCAACTTCTGGGCTCACTTGAGAAGCGATTAACGTTGTGTCTTGATACAGGTTTGCTGCAATAATTATAACAATAGTCATATTAACAATCATAACAACAAGCCAGATAATATTGTACATATTCTATACGTATTACTATTATGAATAATAATCATATGTACTATCAGATCGCGTAAAAATCTAAGTTATCTCTTTTTCTCCTATTTTCCCGTACACGTATTACGTCCCTTGGCAATGAAATGTCAATAAGTATCATTCTGCGTGCCATAGAGTGCCCGTTTCATTTCTGACTGGTGCATATCTGTTGAAAGTACGTATACATATGATAAACTTACGGTGGAACGCAATGTTGGCTTGTCATGGCTTGTACATGCAACTTCTGGGCTCACTTGAGAAGCGATTAACGTTGTGTCTTGATACAGGTTTGCTGCAATAAGTATAACAATAGTCATATTAACAATCACAACAACAAGCCAGATAATATTGTACATATTCTATACGTATTACTATTATGAATAATAATCATATGCACTATCAGATCGCGTAAAAATCTAAGTTATCTCTTTTTCTCCTATTTTCCCGTACACGTATTACGTCCCTTGGCAATGAAATGTCAACAAGTATCATTCTGCGTGCCATAGAGTGCCCGTTTCATGTCTGACTTGTGCATATCTGTTGAAAGTACGTATACATATGAAAAACTTACGGTGGAACGCATTGTTGGCTTGTCATGGCTTGTACATGCAACTTCTGGGCTCACTTGAGAAGCGATTAACGTTGTGTCTTGATACAGGTTTGCTGCAATAATTATAACAATAGTCATATTAACAATCATAACAACAAGCCAGATAATATTGTACATATTCTTTACGTATTACTATTATGAATAATAATCATATGTACTATCAGATCGCGTAAAAATCTAGGTTATCTCTGTTTGTCCTATTTTCCCGTACACGTTTTACGTCCCTTGGCAATGAAATGTCAACAAGTATCATTCTGCGTGCCATAGAGTGCACGTTTCATTTCTGATGTGTGCATATCTGTTGAAAGTGCGTATACATATGAAAAACTTACGGTGGAACGCATTGTTGGCTTTTCATGGCTTGTACATGCAACTTCTGTTCTCACTTGAGAAGCGATTAACGTTGTGTCTTGATACAAGTTTGCTGCAATAATTATAACAATAGTCATATTAACAATCATAACAACAAGCCAGATAATATTGTACATATTCTATACGTATTACTATTATGAATAATAATCATATGTACTATCAGATTGCTTAAAAATCTAAGTTATCTCTTTTTCTCCTATTTTCCCGTACACGTATTACGTCCCTTGGCAATGAAATGACAACAAGTATCATTCTTCGTGCCATAGAGTGCACGTTTCATTTCTGATGTGTGCATATCTGTTGAAAGTGCGTATACATATGAAAAAACTTACGGTGGAACGCATTGTTGGCTTGTCATGGCTTGTACATGCAACTTCTGGGCTCACTTGAGAAGCGATTAACGTTGTGTCTTGATACAGGTTTGCTGCAATAATTATAACAATAGTCATATTAACAATCATAACAACAAGCCAGATAATATTGTACATATTCTTTACGTATTACTATTATGAATAATAATCATATGTACTATCAGATCGCGTAAAAATCTAAGTTATCTCTGTTTGTCCTATTTTCCCGTACACGTATTACGTCCCTTGGCAATGAAATGTCAACAAGTATCATTCTGCGTGCCATAGAGTGCACGTTTCATTTCTGATGAGTGCATATCTGTTGAAAGTGCGTATACATATGAAAAACTTACGGTGGAACGCATTGTTGGCTTGTCATGGCTTGTACATGCAACTTCTGGGCTCACTTGAGAAGCGATTAACGTTGTGTCTTGATACAGGTTTGCTGCAATAATTATAACAATAGTCATATTAACAATCATAACAACAAGCCAGATAATATTGTACATATTCTATACGTATTACTATTATGAATAATAATCATATGTACTATCAGATCGCGTAAAAATCTAAGTTATCTCTGTTTGTCCTATTTTCCCGTACACGTATTACGTCCCTTGGCAATGAAATGTCAACAAGTATCATTCTGCGTGCCATAGAGTGCCCGTTTCATTTCTGACTTGTGCATATCTGTTGAAAGTACGTATACATATGATAAACTTACGGTGGAACGCAATGTTGGCTTGTCATGGCTTGTACATGCAACTTCTGGGCTCACTTGAGAAGCGATTAACGTTGTGTCTTGATACAGGTTTGCTGCAATAATTATAACAATAGTCATATTAACAATCATAACAACAAGCCAGATAATATTGTACATATTCTATACGTATTACTATTATGAATAATAATCATATGTACTATCAGATCGCGTAAAAATCTAAGTTATCTCTGTTTGTCCTATTTTCCCGTACACGTATTACGTCCCTTGGCAATGAAATGTCAACAAGTATCATTCTGCGTGCCATAGAGTGCACGTTTCATTTCTGATGAGTGCATATCTGTTGAAAGTGCGTATACATATGAAAAACTTACGGTGGAACGCATTGTTGGCTTGTCATGGCTTGTACATGCAACTTCTGGGCTCACTTGAGAAGCGATTAACGTTGTGTCTTGATACAGGTTTGCTGCAATAATTATAACAATAGTCATATTAACAATCATAACAACAAGCCAGATAAATTTGTACATATTCTATACGTATTACTATTATGAATAATAATCATATGTACTATCAGATCGCGTAAAAATCTAAGTTATCTCTGTTTGTCCTATTTTCCCGTACACGTATTACATCCCTTGGCAATGAAATGTCAACAAGTATCATTCTGCGTGCCATAGAGTGCCCGTTTCATTTCTGACTTGTGCATATCTGTTGAAAGTACGTATACATATGAAAAACTTACGGTGGAACTCATTGTTGGCTTGTCATGGCTTGTACATGCAACTTCTGGGCTCACTTGAGAAGCGATTAACGTTGTGTCTTGATACAGGTTTGCTGCAATAATTATAACAATAGTCATATTAACAATCATAACAACAAGCCAAATAATATTGTACATATTCTTTACGTATTACTATTATGAATAATAATCATATGTACTATCAGATCGCGTAAAAATCTAAGTTATCTCTGTTTGTACTATTTTCCCGTACACGTATTACGTCCCTTGGCAATGAAATGTCAACAAGTATCATTCTGCGTGCCATAGAGTGCACGTTTCATTTCTAATGTGTGCATATCTGTTGAAAGTGCGTATACATATGAAAAACTTACGGTGGAACGCATTGTTGGCTTGTCATGGCTTGTACATGCAACTTCTGGGCTCACTTGAGAAGCGATTAACGTTGTGTCTTGATACAGGTTTGCTGCAATAATTATAACAATAGTCATATTAACAATCATAACAACAAGCCAGATAATATTGTACATATTCTATACGTATTACTATTATGAATAATAATCATATGTACTATCAGATCGCGTAAAAATCTAAGTTATCTCTGTTTGTCCTATTTTCCCGTACACGTATTACGTCTCTTGGCAATGAAATGTCAACAAGTATCATTCTGCGTGCCATAGAGTGCACGTTTCATTTCTGATGTGTGCATATCTGTTGAAAGTGCGTTATACATATGAAAAACTTACGGTGGAACGCATTGTTGGCTTGTCATGGCTTGTACATGCAACTTCTGGGCTCACTTGAGAAGCGATTAACGTTGTGTCTTGATACAGGTTTGCTGCAATAATTATAACAATAGTCATATTAACAATCATAACAACAAGCCAGATAATATTGTACGTATTCTATACGTATTACTATTATGAATAATAATCATATGTACTATCAGATCGCGTAAAAATCTAAGTTACCTCTGTTTGTCCTATTTTCCCGTACACGTATTACGTCTCTTGGCAATGAAATGTCAACAAGTATCATTCTGCGTGCCATAGAGTGCACGTTTCATTTCTGATGTGTGCATATCTGTTGAAAGTGCGTATACATATGAAAAACTTACGGTGGAACGCATTGTTGGCTTGTCATGGCTTGTACATGCAACTTCTGGGCTCACTTGAGAAGCGATTAACGTTGTGTCTTGATACAAGTTTGCTGCAATAATTATAACAATAGTCATATTAACAATCATAACAACAAGCCAGATAATATTGTACATATTCTATACGTATTACTATTATGAATAATAATCATATTTACTATCAGATCGCGTAAAAATCTAAGTTATCTCTTTTTCTCCTATTTTCCCGTACACGTATTACGTCCCTTGGCAATGAAATGTCAACAAGTATCATTCTGCGTGCCATAGAGTGCCCGTTTCATTTCTGACTGGTGCATATCTGTTGAAAGTACGTATACATATGATAAACTTACGGTGGAACGCAATGTTGGCTTGTCATGGCTTGTACATGCAACTTCTGGGCTCACTTGAGAAGCGATTAACGTTGTGTCTTGATACAGGTTTGCTGCAATAATTATAACAATAGTCATATTAACAATCATAACAACAAGCCAGATAATATTGTACATATTCTATACGTATTACTATTATGAATAATAATCATATGTACTATCAGATCGCGTAAAAATCTAAGTTATCTCTGTTTGTCCTATTTTCCCGTACACGTATTACATCCCTTGGCAATGAAATGTCAACAAGTATCATTCTGCGTGCCATAGAGTGCCCGTTTCATTTCTGATGAGTGCATATCTGTTGAAAGTACGTATACATATGAAAAACTTACGGTGGAACTCATTGTTGGCTTGTCATGGCTTGTACATGCAACTTCTGGGCTCACTTGAGAAGCGATTAACGTTGTGTCTTGATACAGGTTTGCTGCAATAATTATAACAATAGTCATATTAACAATCATAACAACAAGCCAAATAATATTGAACATATTCTTTACGTATTACTATTATGAATAATAATCATATGTACTATCAGATCGCGTAAAAATCTAAGTTATCTCTGTTTGTCCTATTTTCCCGTACACGTATTACGTCCCTTGGCAATGAAATGTCAACAAGTATCATTCTGCGTGCCATAGAGTGCACGTTTCATTTCTGATGTGTGCATATCTGTTGAAAGTGCGTATACATATGAAAAACTTACGGTGGAACACATTGTTGGCTTGTCATGGCTTGTACATGCAACTTCTGGGCTCACTTGAGAAGCGATTAACGTTGTGTCTTGATACAGGTTTGCTGCAATAATTATACCAATAGTCATATTAACAATCATAACAACAAGCCAGATAATATTGTACATATTATTTACGTATTACTATTATGAATAATAATCAAATGTACTATCAGATCGCGTAAAAATCTAAGTTATCTCTGTTTGTCCTATTTTCCCGTACACGTATTACGTCCCTTGGCAATGAAATGTCAACAAGTATCATTCTGCGTGCCATAGAGTGCACGTTTCATTTCTGATGAGTGCATATCTGTTGAAAGTGCGTATACATATGAAAAACTTACGGTGGAACGCATTGTTGGCTTGTCATGGCTTGTACATGCAACTTCTGGGCTCACTTGAGAAGCGATAAACGTTGTGTCTTGATACAGGTTTGCTGCAATAATTATAACAATAGTCATATTAACAATCATAACAACAAGCCAGATAATATTGTACATATTCTATACGTATTACTATTATGAATAATAATCATATGTACTATCAGATCGCGTAAAAATCTAAGTTATCTCTGTTTGTCCTATTTTCCCGTACACGTATTACGTCCCTTGGCAATGAAATGTCAACAAGTATCATTCTGCGTGCCATAGAGTGCCCGTTTCATTTCTGACTTGTGCATATCTGTTGAAAGTACGTATACATATGATAAACTTACGGTGGAACGCAATGTTGGCTTGTCATGGCTTGTACATGCAACTTCTGGGCTCACTTGAGAAGCGATTAACGTTGTGTCTTGATACAGGTTTGCTGCAATAATTATAACAATAGTCATATTAACAATCATAACAACAAGCCAGATAATATTGTACATATTCTTTACGTATTACTATTATGAATAATAATCATATGTACTATCAGATCGCGTAAAAATCTAAGTTATCTCTGTTTGTCCTATTTTCCCGTACACGTATTACGTCCCTTGGCAATGAAATGTCAACAAGTATCATTCTGCGTGCCATAGAGTGCACGTTTCATTTCTGATGTGTGCATATCTGTTGAAAGTGCGTATACATATGAAAAACTTACGGTGGAACGCATTGTTGGCTTGTCATGGCTTGTACATGCAACTTCTAGGCTCACTTGAGAAGCGATTAACGTTGTGTCTTGATACAGGTTTGCTGCAATAATTATAACAATAGTCATATTAACAATCATAACAACAAGCCAGATAATATTGTACATATTCTTTACGTATTACTATTATGAATAATAATCATATGTACTATCAGATCGCGTAAAAATCTAAGTTATCTCTGTTTGTCCTATTTTCCCGTACACGTATTACGTCCCTTGGCAATGAAATGTCAACAAGTATCATTCTGCGTGCCATAGAGTGCACGTTTCATTTCTGATGAGTGCATATCTGTTGAAAGTGCGTATACATATGAAAAACTTACGGTGGAACGCATTGTTGGCTTGTCATGGCTTGTACATGCAACTTCTGGGCTCACTTGAGAAGCGATTAACGTTGTGTCTTGATACAGGTTTGCTGCAATAATTATAACAATAGTCATATTAACAATCATAACAACAAGCCAGATAATATTGTACATATTCTATACGTATTACTATTATGAATAATAATCATATGTACTATCAGATCGCGTAAAAATCTAAGTTATCTCTGTTTGTCCTATTTTCCCGTACACGTATTACGTCCCTTGGCAATGAAATGTCAACAAGTATCATTCTGCGTGCCATAGAGTGCCCGTTTCATTTCTGACTTGTGCATATCTGTTGAAAGTACGTACACATATGATAAACTTACGGTGGAACGCAATGTTGGCTTGTCATGGCTTGTACATGCAACTTCTGGGCTCACTTGAGAAGCGATTAACGTTGTGTCTTGATACAGGTTTGCTGCAATAATTATAACAATAGTCATATTAACAATCATAACAACAAGCCAGATAATATTGTAAATATTCTTTACGTATTACTATTATGAATAATAATCATATGTACTATCAGATCGCGTAAAAATCTAAGTTATCTCTGTTTGTCCTATTTTCCCGTACACGTATTACGTCTCTTGGCAATGAAATGTCAACAAGTATCATTCTGCGTGCCATAGAGTGCACGTTTCATTTCTGATGTGTGCATATCTGTTGAAAGTGCGTATACATATGAAAAACTTACGGTGGAACGCATTGTTGGCTTGTCATGGCTTGTACATGCAACTTCTGGGCTCACTTGAGAAGCGATTAACGTTGTGTCTTGATACAAGTTTGCTGCAATAATTATAACAATAGTCATATTAACAATCATAACAACAAGCCAGATAATATTGTACATATTCTATACGTATTACTATTATGAATAATAATCATATGTACTATCAGATCGCGTAAAATTCTAAGTTATCTCTTTTTCTCCTATTTTCCCGTACACGTATTACGTCCCTTGGCAATGAAATGTCAACAAGTATCATTCTGCGTGCCATAGAGTGCCCGTTTCATTTCTGACTTGTGCATATCTGTTGAAAGTACGTATACATATGATAAACTTACGGTGGAACGCAATGTTGGCTTGTCATGGCTTGTACATGCAACTTCTGGGCTCACTTGAGAAGCGATTAACGTTGTGTCTTGATACAGGTTTGCTGCAATAATTATAACAATAGTCATATTAACAATCATAACAACAAGCCAGATAATATTGTACATATTCTATACGTATTACTATTATGAATAATAATCATATGTACTATCAGATCGCGTAAAAATCTAAGTTACCTCTGTTTGTCCTATTTTCCCGTACACGTATTACGTCTCTTGGCAATGAAATGTCAACAAGTATCATTCTGCGTGCCATAGAGTGCACGTTTCATTTCTGATGTGTGCATATCTGTTGAAAGTGCGTATACATATGAAAAACTTACGGTGGAACGCATTGTTGGCTTGTCATGGCTTGTACATGCAACTTCTGGGCTCACTTGAGAAGCGATTAACGTTGTGTCTTGATACAAGTTTGCTGCAATAATTATAACAATAGTCATATTAACAATCATAACAACAAGCCAGATAATATTGTACATATTCAATACGTATTACTATTATGAATAATAATCATATGTACCATCAGATCGCGTAAAAATCTAAGTTTTCTCTTTTTCTCCTATTTTCCCGTACACGTATTACGTCCCTTGGCAATGAAATGTCAACAAGTATCATTCTGCGTGCCATAGAGTGCCCGTTTCATTTCTGATGAGTGCATATCTGTTGAAAGTACGTATACATATGAAAAACTTACGGTGGAACTCATTGTTGGCTTGTCATGGCTTGTACATGCAACTTCTGGGCTCACTTGAGAAGCGATTAACGTTGTGTCTTGATATAGGTTTGCTGCAATAATTATAACAATAGTCATATTAACAATCATAACAACAAGCCAGATAATATTGTACATATTCTATACGTATTACTATTATGAATAATAATCATATGTACTATCAGATCGCGTAAAAATCTAAGTTATCTCTGTTTGTCCTATTTTCCCGTACACGTATTACATCCCTTGGCAATGTAGAATGTCAACAAGTATCATTCTGCGTGCCATAGAGTGCCCGTTTCATTTCTGATGAGTGCATATCTGTTGAAAGTACGTATACATATGAAAAACTTACGGTGGAACTCATTGTTGGCTTGTCATGGCTTGTACATGCAACTTCTGGGCTCACTTGAGAAGCGATTAACGTTGTGTCTTGATACAGGTTTGCTGCAATAATTATAACAATAGTCATATTAACAATCATAACAACAAGCCAAATAATATTGAACATATTCTTTACGTATTACTATTATGAATAATAATCATATGTACTATCAGATCGCGTAAAAATCTAAGTTATCTCTGTTTGTCCTATTTTCCCGTACACGTATTACGTCCCTTGGCAATGAAATGTCAACAAGTATCATTCTGCGTGCCATAGAGTGCACGTTTCATTTCTGATGTGTGCATATCTGTTGAAAGTGCGTATACATATGAAAAACTTACGGTGGAACACATTGTTGGCTTGTCATGGCTTGTACATGCAACTTCTGGGCTCACTTGAGAAGCGATTAACGTTGTGTCTTGATACAGGTTTGCTGCAATAATTATACCAATAGTCATATTAACAATCATAACAACAAGCCAGATAATATTGTACATATTATTTACGTATTACTATTATGAATAATAATCATATGTACTATCAGATCGCGTAAAAATCTAAGTTATCTCTGTTTGTCCTATTTTCCCGTACACGTATTACGTCCCTTGGCAATGAAATGTCAACAAGTATCATTCTGCGTGCCATAGAGTGCACGTTTCATTTCTGATGAGTGCATATCTGTTGAAAGTGCGTATACATATGAAAAACTTACGGTGGAACGCATTGTTGGCTTGTCATGGCTTGTACATGCAACTTCTGGGCTCACTTGAGAAGCGATTAACGTTGTGTCTTGATACAGGTTTGCTGCAATAATTATAACAATAGTCATATTAACAATCATAACAACAAGCCAGATAATATTGTACATATTCTATACGTATTACTATTATGAATAATAATCATATGTACTATCAGATCGCGTAAAAATCTAAGTTATCTCTGTTTGTCCTATTTTCCCGTACACGTATTACGTCCCTTGGCAATGAAATGTCAACAAGTATCATTCTGCGTGCCATAGAGTGCCCGTTTCATTTCTGACTTGTGCATATCTGTTGAAAGTACGTACACATATGATAAACTTACGGTGGAACGCAATGTTGGCTTGTCATGGCTTGTACATGCAACTTCTGGGCTCACTTGAGAAGCGATTAACGTTGTGTCTTGATACAGGTTTGCTGCAATAATTATAACAATAGTCATATTAACAATCATAACAACAAGCCAGATAATATTGTAAATATTCTTTACGTATTACTATTATGAATAATAATCATATGTACTATCAGATCGCGTAAAAATCTAAGTTATCTCTGTTTGTCCTATTTTCCCGTACACGTATTACGTCTCTTGGCAATGAAATGTCAACAAGTATCATTCTGCGTGCCATAGAGTGCACGTTTCATTTCTGATGTGTGCATATCTGTTGAAAGTGCGTATACATATGAAAAACTTACGGTGGAACGCATTGTTGGCTTGTCATGGCTTGTACATGCAACTTCTGGGCTCACTTGAGAAGCGATTAACGTTGTGTCTTGATACAAGTTTGCTGCAATAATTATAACAATAGTCATATTAACAATCATAACAACAAGCCAGATAATATTGTACATATTCTATACGTATTACTATTATGAATAATAATCATATGTACTATCAGATCGCGTAAAATTCTAAGTTATCTCTTTTTCTCCTATTTTCCCGTACACGTATTACGTCCCTTGGCAATGAAATGTCAACAAGTATCATTCTGCGTGCCATAGAGTGCCCGTTTCATTTCTGACTTGTGCATATCTGTTGAAAGTACGTATACATATGATAAACTTACGGTGGAACGCAATGTTGGCTTGTCATGGCTTGTACATGCAACTTCTGGGCTCACTTGAGAAGCGATTAACGTTGTGTCTTGATACAGGTTTGCTGCAATAATTATAACAATAGTCATATTAACAATCATAACAACAAGCCAGATAATATTGTACATATTCTATACGTATTACTATTATGAATAATAATCATATGTACTATCAGATCGCGTAAAAATCTAAGTTACCTCTGTTTGTCCTATTTTCCCGTACACGTATTACGTCTCTTGGCAATGAAATGTCAACAAGTATCATTCTGCGTGCCATAGAGTGCACGTTTCATTTCTGATGTGTGCATATCTGTTGAAAGTGCGTATACATATGAAAAACTTACGGTGGAACGCATTGTTGGCTTGTCATGGCTTGTACATGCAACTTCTGGGCTCACTTGAGAAGCGATTAACGTTGTGTCTTGATACAAGTTTGCTGCAATAATTATAACAATAGTCATATTAACAATCATAACAACAAGCCAGATAATATTGTACATATTCAATACGTATTACTATTATGAATAATAATCATATGTACCATCAGATCGCGTAAAAATCTAAGTTTTCTCTTTTTCTCCTATTTTCCCGTACACGTATTACGTCCCTTGGCAATGAAATGTCAACAAGTATCATTCTGCGTGCCATAGAGTGCCCGTTTCATTTCTGATGAGTGCATATCTGTTGAAAGTACGTATACATATGAAAAACTTACGGTGGAACTCATTGTTGGCTTGTCATGGCTTGTACATGCAACTTCTGGGCTCACTTGAGAAGCGATTAACGTTGTGTCTTGATATAGGTTTGCTGCAATAATTATAACAATAGTCATATTAACAATCATAACAACAAGCCAGATAATATTGTACATATTCTATACGTATTACTATTATGAATAATAATCATATGTACTATCAGATCGCGTAAAAATCTAAGTTATCTCTGTTTGTCCTATTTTCCCGTACACGTATTACATCCCTTGGCAATGAAATGTCAACAAGTATCATTCTGCGTGCCATAGAGTGCCCGTTTCATTTCTGATGAGTGCATATCTGTTGAAAGTACGTATACATATGAAAAACTTACGGTGGAACTCATTGTTGGCTTGTCATGGCTTGTACATGCAACTTCTGGGCTCACTTGAGAAGCGATTAACGTTGTGTCTTGATACAGGTTTGCTGCAATAATTATAACAATAGTCATATTAACAATCATAACAACAAGCCAAATAATATTGAACATATTCTTTACGTATTACTATTATGAATAATAATCATATGTACTATCAGATCGCGTAAAAATCTAAGTTATCTCTGTTTGTCCTATTTTCCCGTACACGTATTACGTCCCTTGGCAATGAAATGTCAACAAGTATCATTCTGCGTGCCATAGAGTGCACGTTTCATTTCTGATGTGTGCATATCTGTTGAAAGTGCGTATACATATGAAAAACTTACGGTGGAACACATTGTTGGCTTGTCATGGCTTGTACATGCAACTTCTGGGCTCACTTGAGAAGCGATTAACGTTGTGTCTTGATACAGGTTTGCTGCAATAATTATACCAATAGTCATATTAACAATCATAACAACAAGCCAGATAATATTGTACATATTATTTACGTATTACTATTATGAATAATAATCATATGTACTATCAGATCGCGTAAAAATCTAAGTTATCTCTGTTTGTCCTATTTTCCCGTACACGTATTACGTCCCTTGGCAATGAAATGTCAACAAGTATCATTCTGCGTGCCATAGAGTGCACGTTTCATTTCTGATGAGTGCATATCTGTTGAAAGTGCGTATACATATGAAAAACTTACGGTGGAACGCATTGTTGGCTTGTCATGGCTTGTACATGCAACTTCTGGGCTCACTTGAGAAGCGATTAACGTTGTGTCTTGATACAGGTTTGCTGCAATAATTATAACAATAGTCATATTAACAATCATAACAACAAGCCAGATAATATTGTACATATTCTATACGTATTACTATTATGAATAATAATCATATGTACTATCAGATCGCGTAAAAATCTAAGTTATCTCTGTTTGTCCTATTTTCCCGTACACGTATTACGTCCCTTGGCAATGAAATGTCAACAAGTATCATTCTGCGTGCCATAGAGTGCCCGTTTCATTTCTGACTTGTGCATATCTGTTGAAAGTACGTATACATATGATAAACTTACGGTGGAACGCAATGTTGGCTTGTCATGGCTTGTACATGCAACTTCTGGGCTCACTTGAGAAGCGATTAACGTTGTGTCTTGATACAGGTTTGCTGCAATAATTATAACAATAGTCATATTAACAATCATAACAACAAGCCAGATAATATTGTACATATTCTTTACGTATTACTATTATGAATAATAATCATATGTACTATCAGATCGCGTAAAAATCTAAGTTATCTCTGTTTGTCCTATTTTCCCGTACACGTATTACGTCCCTTGGCAATGAAATGTCAACAAGTATCATTCTGCGTGCCATAGAGTGCACGTTTCATTTCTGATGTGTGCATATCTGTTGAAAGTGCGTATACATATGAAAAACTTACGGTGGAACGCATTGTTGGCTTGTCATGGCTTGTACATGCAACTTCTGGGCTCACTTGAGAAGCGATTAACGTTGTGTCTTGATACAGGTTTGCTGCAATAATTATAACAATAGTCATATTAACAATCATAACAACAAGCCAGATAATATTGTACATATTCTTTACGTATTACTATTATGAATAATAATCATATGTACTATCAGATCGCGTAAAAATCTAAGTTATCTCTGTTTGTCCTATTTTCCCGTACACGTATTACGTCCCTTGGCAATGAAATGTCAACAAGTATCATTCTGCGTGCCATAGAGTGCACGTTTCATTTCTGATGAGTGCATATCTGTTGAAAGTGCGTATACATATGAAAAACTTACGGTGGAACGCATTGTTGGCTTGTCATGGCTTGTACATGCAACTTCTGGGCTCACTTGAGAAGCGATTAACGTTGTGTCTTGATACAGGTTTGCTGCAATAATTATAACAATAGTCATATTAACAATCATAACAACAAGCCAGATAATATTGTACATATTCTATACGTATTACTATTATGAATAATAATCATATGTACTATCAGATCGCGTAAAAATCTAAGTTATCTCTGTTTGTCCTATTTTCCCGTACACGTATTACGTCCCTTGGCAATGAAATGTCAACAAGTATCATTCTGCGTGCCATAGAGTGCCCGTTTCATTTCTGACTTGTGCATATCTGTTGAAAGTACGTACACATATGATAAACTTACGGTGGAACGCAATGTTGGCTTGTCATGGCTTGTACATGCAACTTCTGGGCTCACTTGAGAAGCGATTAACGTTGTGTCTTGATACAGGTTTGCTGCAATAATTATAACAATAGTCATATTAACAATCATAACAACAAGCCAGATAATATTGTAAATATTCTTTACGTATTACTATTATGAATAATAATCATATGTACTATCAGATCGCGTAAAAATCTAAGTTATCTCTGTTTGTCCTATTTTCCCGTACACGTATTACGTCTCTTGGCAATGAAATGTCAACAAGTATCATTCTGCGTGCCATAGAGTGCACGTTTCATTTCTGATGTGTGCATATCTGTTGAAAGTGCGTATACATATGAAAAACTTACGGTGGAACGCATTGTTGGCTTGTCATGGCTTGTACATGCAACTTCTGGGCTCACTTGAGAAGCGATTAACGTTGTGTCTTGATACAAGTTTGCTGCAATAATTATAACAATAGTCATATTAACAATCATAACAACAAGCCAGATAATATTGTACATATTCTATACGTATTACTATTATGAATAATAATCATATGTACTATCAGATCGCGTAAAATTCTAAGTTATCTCTTTTTCTCCTATTTTCCCGTACACGTATTACGTCCCTTGGCAATGAAATGTCAACAAGTATCATTCTGCGTGCCATAGAGTGCCCGTTTCATTTCTGACTTGTGCATATCTGTTGAAAGTACGTATACATATGATAAACTTACGGTGGAACGCAATGTTGGCTTGTCATGGCTTGTACATGCAACTTCTGGGCTCACTTGAGAAGCGATTAACGTTGTGTCTTGATACAGGTTTGCTGCAATAATTATAACAATAGTCATATTAACAATCATAACAACAAGCCAGATAATATTGTACATATTCTATACGTATTACTATTATGAATAATAATCATATGTACTATCAGATCGCGTAAAAATCTAAGTTACCTCTGTTTGTCCTATTTTCCCGTACACGTATTACGTCTCTTGGCAATGAAATATCAACAAGTATCATTCTGCGTGCCATAGAGTGCACGTTTCATTTCTGATGTGTGCATATCTGTTGAAAGTGCGTATACATATGAAAAACTTACGGTGGAACGCATTGTTGGCTTGTCATGGCTTGTACATGCAACTTCTGGGCTCACTTGAGAAGCGATTAACGTTGTGTCTTGATACAAGTTTGCTGCAATAATTATAACA
>JAWPHD010019354.1:0-36079 GCA_037043455.1 Cyrtodaria siliqua | reverse complement strand
CTGAGAACTGAGCTCTTGTATACATGTCCAGACACCGTGCGACCAAGAGGGACTGCAACTTGTTTGCCAGGCCTGTGTGTTTCAAGGCAATGCCATAAAGAACCTTTCTAACCGTCTGTGTACGCTTGGCAATTCAACGTCTCCTAGCGTTTCTAGTGGCCCATACTCTATTATACACTTTTCATATTGGCTCGAAAAAGTGGACATAGGATTCATCTCCAGTAACAAGGTCAGCACATATTTTGGGAACATACTCAAAAGTTGACTTGCCATTTTGACACTAGTGGATTTATCTTTATCACAAACGATGTGGAATCCAACGAGCACAAATCGTGTTTACTTTCAATATATATCTTTTTAAATGAATTGTTCCCTAGATAACGACAATCCCGTCATCCGAGCTAACTGTCGAGCAGTCAATCTTGCATCTGACTTTAGGAGATTTTTAATATTTGTAATGTTTTCGACGTTAATTGTTGAGGTCAAACTCCTAGGATGACCTTGTCGAGCAGCATCTTTTAGGTCCTCTCGTCCTCAAAGAAACTTAGCAACCCAAATATAAACTGTTGCGCTGTTAACCGTCTCCATAAATGGCATTGATCTGTTGGATAATATTTCGAGCGAATACTATAAGAATCTTTCATGGGTATCCGGTGAAGATAGGAAATTCCATCCCGGCAGAGCCTCGGTTCCGATTAAAACACTTATACCGAGTGTTGGAATTCCCTATCTGAACAGAATACCCATGATAGATTCTTTTTTTTTTGCATATCAGAGACATGTTGTGGGTTGACGCTAGTTGTGCTAGTAGTTACTGCCGACATGATGGTTGTGCTAGTAGTTACTGCCGACATGACAGTTGTGCTTGTGCTAGTAGTTACTGCCGATATGACAGTTGTACTAGTAGTTACTGATGACATGATGGTTGTGCTAGTAGTTACTGCCGACATGGTGGTTGTGCTAGTAGTTACTTCCGACATGATGGTTGTGCTAGAAGTTACTGCCGACATGACAGTTGTGCTAGTAGTTACTGCCGACATGATGGTTGTGCTAATAGTTACTGCCGACATGATGGTTGTGCTAGTAGTTACTACCGACATGACAGTTGTGCTAGTAGTTATATGGAAACAAATCAGTAAATGTTAAACTCATTTATGTGTAATTAATGTAAGCTGAATGAAGTTTCGCAAAACACAAACATCGTATGTAATATGATCCTAACATAAACTCGCAGTTTAATGAAAGTGTCACAGTTTAATTGATGAACAACATACGGCACATATATGTGCTGAAAACATTCTTCAACTCATTCCTACCTTATATTCTTGACATGTATAGTTTCGTTTTTCCGTTGAAGTCAAAGTATCAATCAGCTGAAAGGTATAGTGTAATGTAACATTTCTACTTATTAAATAGTAGCTGTTCATTTTGTCTTAGATCTTGTCGTGTTGTGCCCTTAATGGTTTGTTCTCTTGTTGCTCTGGCTTCTGCCAAGTCCTTAAGTACTTGTTGTGTTGCTTTCTATGCTCTTGTTCTTTGTATTCTTATATACCAGACAATCTACGTGTTCTATTGCCTATTAATTCTGCCTTGTTAGTCAGAGAATATATCCTGGCAGGGTTTCTTTATTTACACTGTCCCATTTAATTGGGATGACAATAGAGAGTGAGGTTTGGTGCACTGTAGAACCTGGTTTAAACCCCCAGCGGCTTTTTTTGCCACTGACCGTTCCAAGATGGTAGATCTGTTCTCACCCCTTTTGTGTAATGTCTTATCTTATCTTGCCTTTTATTCATCTTCAAAGTTGTTCTTTGTTTCGGTGTGCGTTTGTGGTTGACTGACTTTGAGTGCTATTTTTTATTGTTCTGTTTTTATATCTACTTATTTTATATAAAGGCACGGCTTGTTACTTCGTTTCATTTTTTTTAATCTTATCTTGTAACATCTTTTAAGCAGAGTGAACATGCTGTGCTGAGTATCACTTTAAATTAATCTTATTTTCGAAAATGTTGATGTGAATAATATATACTGAAACGGGAGATCGTTTGAAGGGAAACACAACCAAGAGAATAAAGTAATAGACTTTGCGTTATTAAGTCTTTTTATAGGAGGTTATGTAAGAAGACTCTTAAGCAAATTCGACTTCAAAGCCACATGTATTTGGCTCGATGATTCCAGTAAAATAGTTCTGATTCTCAGCACGGGGAGATGTTTACCACCGTCATCCTGCTCTAAACTAACGCTAGTAAGGCAATATATGCGTATTTTTTAAGTGGAATAAAATAACGCCTATATGCAAACATCAAGGAAAAAATATAGATTGTTTTTAAAAATGACATTCCTTTGTTTTTACAACTATTCATTAAGTGTCTGCTATTTTCTGTTATGTTGTGTTAGTTTCATATGTTCAAACATAAGCTGTTCGTCAAGTTCTATATATAATTTAAGCATACAGACAAGCTTTTCACAGGAAGGTATGACAATATCACAAAAGGTGTACACATACATGGTTAGATGTTGTTATGGAATAAAATTATACTTTACCATTTTTATTATGTTGGCCTTTATATTTGCATAAAATGTAGGTATCTTCAGACGGGCGTGATCACAGCCTGTTACATTTATAACCATACTAACTTCGATTAGTTGTTGTACAACTTAAAAAGAAAAGCGTACTGTGAAACTGTGAATGCAAACTGTGAATGCAAACCATGATGGTAACAGCTAGGTTATAAAGTTAGGATTCAGACAAGAATTCTAAGTATAAAATTACGAAGGGCAATAACTCTAGTTTGAATGAATCATTTAACGGATGGATATGCCAATTAAATGATAGCATCAAACATATTAAACGGAATGATTTTATTATCTAAACAAACATATGGGTAATTTTAATATATACTGAAGCGAACAAGAAACGCAACTGAAGCGAACAAGAAACGCTATATATTGTATATACTGCACACTTAATTCCACATAATATTCCAATGACATCCCAAGATGTTTTGTAAAAAAGAAAAGTTGCAGATAGTTAGAGAAAAGACACAACTGTGATTTTGTAGACGGTTTAATCACAGTAAAATTTGTAACAAGAAATACTCAAATGTTGAATTTCCTCTTTGAAAAATTGAGCCAGTTCAGTACTGTATTTAACTTAAAGAGTTTGCAAAATGTTGCATCCTGACTTTGCGCACATGCCTGAGACAAACGCGTATTCTGTCGATAATGAAACTTTGAAGGAATACTATTTGCTGTGTTATGTGTTGTTTTAGTTTTTAGCTCTACTGGCCGACGGCCAGCAGAGCTTATGGGATGCCGAGTTGTCCGTCGTCCGTCCGTCTTACGTCGTCCGTCCGTCCTTAACTTTTGTCTCGTTAAGACGATAGGGCCTTCATTTTCCAACCGATCTTTACCAAACTTTATCAGATTTTTATTGGTAATAAAAGCTCGGGCAAGTTTGAAAACTAGTCAAATCAAACCAGTAACAGCGGAGTTATGGCCCTTGAATTAGTTAAAAATGCTATATTTTGCCTCGTTAAGACGATAGGGCATTCATTTTTTATCCGATCTTTACCAAACTTTACCAGATTGGTAATGTCAATGATAGCTCAGACCAATTTTAAAACCAGCCAGATCGGACCAGTACCAACGGAGTTATGGCCCTTGATTTAGTTAAAAGTGCTATATTTTGCCTTGCTAAGGCGATAGGGCCTTCTAAGTGATCCCTTTTTCAGTACTTATTGTATACATGTTGTGGCAAGAAAACAAATTAATGATATGCACATTAAACGTGTATACACGTGGTGGCACGAACAAAAGATATGCAAACTAACCTTGTATACACGTTCCATTAGACATGTTAGAGTTAGCAGTATAACCCTGTTCACAAACGCACTCATATGAACCTATTTGATTCTGACAAACCTGGTGAACAACGACAGTGCATAGCGTTTTATTCTGAAATTAAGGAATATTGTATATACTATTGTATATAAGATTCAACCGGTATTAATTGTTATCAGTTGTCATAAATGCACCTAGCAGTAGATATTTGTTTCAGTTGTTTTAGTAATTTTTTTAACAATATGTATTAAAAAGATTCGTAACTGTTGTATTATTCAATGTAAACGATGTGTTCTGCTTTAGATAAGGACGTCTTTATTTAAATAAGATAAAGCAGAGAGCATGGTTTTAATATGAAGAAGAAGAAGATTCTATTCATAAATAAATAGGCCATAGGCCCGTGAGATACTACAAATGCATATATACATAGAACATATGACATAGCAATAAACATATTTACAGTTCTAAGTATTTACATGAACATGTTTCTCCTATATGTATTGAGGCCATTGAAACATGAAAAATATATCAAAAAATAAACAGACAAACAAAAAAACAAACAAACACACAAACAAATAAATAAATAAACACATGATTGAATAAACAAATAAATTACGAGTTCATGTATGAGTTTGAGCAAGTTCCCACAAACATTGTCAAAATCCTCTGGCTGTTTGACATGGCCAAATCCTCTGGCTGGTTTGACATGGTCAAATCCTCTGGCTGTTTGACATGGCCAAATCCTCTGGCTGGTTTGACATAGTCAAATCCTCTGGCTGTTTTGACATGGCCAAATCCTCCGGCTGGTTTCACATGGCCAAATCCTCTGGCTGGTTTGACATGGCCAAATCCTCTGGCTGGTTTGACATGGTCAAATCCTCTGGCTGGTTTGACATGGCCAAATCCTCCGGCTGGTTTCACATGGTCAAATCCTCTGGCTGGTTTGACATGGCCAAATCCTCTGGCTGGTTTTACATGGCCAAATCCTCTGGCTGGTTTGACAGGTTGAAACTATGTAATACTTGTCGTGATTTATGTGCAAATAGATATATACGTTTTGACTTTTAGTAAGGCAATCTGTGTTGATATTTTTTTGAATTTATATACGTAATATATACCACTACCCTTACACATTCATCTGTGTCATCATTACAGGAATGACCCTCCCACTTGCCATTACAATAACATGCACCAGTTATAACATGACATGTCTGGTCTGCAGAGGGCTGTGCAAGGTTTGAACTGTTACAACTACACGCATGCATGCAGTTTTTTCCGAATGTACTTCCTGTACAAGCTGAAAACAAATTGACTTCAACAAATTAGTTGCAATACGAAATAATAATAATAATAATAAGGTCAACAATATTACTAATATTACGTATATTAATGAGTAATTTTCATAAAAGCAGCTTTAGCTGTAAGAAGCTGTATAATTGGACCTTTCCTTTTAAATATACGATGTTAACAACAATTAAATTTGCAGTCAGAAACAAAAGTTTGATAACCAGATAAATTTTACATCAATAACGTGATTTTAAATACTAAATCCATTTCCCAACATTCTCTTTAAATTCTAAATCCATTTCCCACCGTTCTCGTTCCATACAGTTTGTAATTCCATGACTTGTTTAAAATACTCTTACCTTGTGTACACGTTATCCCGTTCCAGCCCTCGGAGCAATTGCACGTGAAACTGTTTACACCATCTACACATACGCCGCCATTTTTACACGGGACCGATACACATTCATCAATATCTTCCGGAACATTTCGCATACAATTATATACAAAATACCATTAATATAAACATATGTTACTATTAAAAAGGTATGGACCGACGTGTATTACAAGCTGTAATAGTAGCCACGTTAACTTCGATGATGTACGACACAGCCTACGTCAACTGTGACGTACACTATTCTTTTTCTACTTCTTCAAAGTATGTATTGAACGTAGTCAGTTCCTTTGAATAAACCACAGACAACGGACCTCCAGGATTTCAATATGGTTCCCGACCTTACCTCGCGGGTAACGCTATGACGTGGTACAGGAGCTAGTGATATATGTTTTATTAAATTGTTAGTCTCATGCATATGGGTCGAAAAGAGTATGAAAGGTGAAATATGGAAATCGCCGAACACGATAAATACAAAAACTCAATATTTAACATGTCAGTAGTACAGACATTTGAACCATCCCGAAAATGGTATGCAATGGTCCCAGTTTCTAATAAAATGCGTACCTAAACGCGAAAACAATGGGCGAAAAAAGAAAAAAAGCAGAATTTAGTTGGGATCAGAGGTTATGAAGCCTGCGTATCACATGTATATGTACATGAACTATTCTCTAACCAACCATTGAATTGAATTGAACTGGGGTTTTAAGGCGCACCAACACATGAAAGGTTATATGGCGCCTAACAGGAATGAACATGCCAGGCTCATCCTCCATATACATCGAGATAAAATAGAAACCAGAAACAAGGCAGGGGTCATGATGAAGACCTTTAATGAGCATGAACAAAAAATGATAAAATGAACATGTATTTTGGGGAGGGGGATGTTCTACACCTCTGCCTTCCTCTCCAACGGGATATGCAGTGGTCCTATTATTTGCCCTGTAACAAAACGGGGTCCCCGGAACCACAAGGTCTCTAACCAACAAGGCAACATTATTAGACAATATAAGTAAAACATAAAGATGCTCGTGTATATATAAATATAAAAAAGTAGCCTAGAAAAACACAAAGAAGTTACTCACTGACTTGGCAGAAGCCAGAGCAACACGAGAATAAACCAGTGAGGGCACGACAAGACAAGGTATGAAACACTTTGTTTGTAGAGGAAAACAAAAGCTGTTGTAAGATTTATTTACTTAATAAACCCTTATAGGAGTATGATAATGGACCTTTGGAAACGGCCGAGCACGACACATACGAAATATTGCAGTTTGTTAAATATCTCGAAAGGTGCTTGGAATAATCGATGAAATGAATACCGTGTTTTTAAGACATGCCTTTATTCAATATGGTGTCGGAGAAGGTATTTTGTATAGGTATGGAAGCAATGATATAAAGAGGATGTATATTATTTAAATATTATCTTTTTTCCTTAACAGTTGTTATCAAATTGAACAAGTAGGGTGTATTTTCCAGACTGCCTGAATAGTATACTCAGCCGCCACCGACCTAGTTAGCCGTGACTTCTTTGACGTAAACCACGATAATACCCGTTTTCCCCCATCCAAATTAAACATGTCTAAAAACTATAATAGTTACGACGAACGTTTGAAATATTTACTGTCTGATACATGCTTTTATTTTAAACCAGCTGCTCATCCCATTTAACTCTGTAATGTTCCTAGGTCATAGTAAATGTAAGAATAAAAGTCGGAAAATGTAGCTTTCACAGAACACAGTCGACCAAAAACACGCATTAGCATAAACAACAAGTAGATGTCAATTAGAACCAAAAATGAGATATAGGATCCTATAGAAACCACAACGTCCAAAAGCAATGGCATCGTAGGTCCGCACTGTACTACAAACAATTATTTATAAAATGAAAAAGACAAAATACAACAGAACAAACAACAACTGGAATGTCAATAAGAACCAAGCCATGTGACATCACCAACACAAATGGGTTGACAATAGGGCTACCAGTTAGAGGCAAAAAGGCCGGGTTTCAGGCTGACCAAACAAGTCTTGCGACGTTCCGTAATAATAAGCATTACTTAATTCATTAATATTAATTATAAGAATAGTATAAAGCAAATTGTTTTGGTATATTGCTGACTTTTGATACTGCACCAACAATATATTTCAACATTTGGTAACATAAGGATGAAAATTAAAAACTCAATAATAAATAAATAATAATAACGATATGCAAGCAGGTTTAAAGTCAAAATGTCACTATTTATCAAAAGAGAAACTAATTTTGATGTTTGATAAAAACTTTGAGATTAAATATTCATCAGTTATCCAGTAAAACCTATTAAGACGCTTCTTATACATACAACCATCAAATCGAATAGAAATTGGCAGATTTACTCTACTTATGATACCAATTACCATCAAAAAAGGAGGAATTACTTTGTATGATACAAAAACTACATTCGACTACACCTCGGAAGTTTACATGTAATTAGTGGTAGTAAACCTATGAGAGGTAAACAGGTTCAGATGTTTCTTAAATGAGGATCATTTGCTCTCATTTTCATAACTTGCTTAAAAACACATACTTCATGCAAATCGAATGATTATTTGCCTTGATATTGTCTTTTGAATACCAAGGACAATAGTCTGAAATCGAAAAAAGTCAGAGATATTTTTTAAACTTTTACACTATCTGAATTGTCATACCAAATGGCATTTCTTTTCAATACACTATATTAAATAGATCAAATGTTTAGAACAGTCAATTGACATTAATAAAATATGCATGTTAGGTACAATTAGGACGATGAATATGCCAATTATGTCGATTTTCATGCAAAAATGATTTATTTTTTAGGCATTTTTTTCAAATTGGTGGTACCCTACCTGATTATAGTAGCAAATATGATCTCAATAATGCCAAAAATACCGTTAAAATCAAAATAATACCAGCTGATAGCTACCAAGTCGAGTTTGAATGATAAGGAATAATATTTTACGTTTTACACAAATCTTCCTTTGTTCACAGTATCCTATTTTAGGGGGTATGGGAAAGATTTAGTGGTTTCATGCCTACCAAACCGCTTGCCATGCATATTTAATTCATGAAAACATGTTGCAAACGTGCAACCCTACATGTTGATACAAAAACAAAACGTAGCTCAATTGCAAACACTTCACACACACGTCATTGTAAACACAAACACAATTTGAAACTCAAAATTACGGATTTTATAGATAAAATTGGACTAAAAACGCTCAAAACCTATGTAAAACACAATGGAAAACTTATTTCTGAGCTTATGTTACCAATTGTTATCGGAAAATTGTCCAAAGGTACGAATCTGAGTGAGTCCTAATTACTGCAAGTATTTCTTATAGGTATGAAACCACTAATTATTTTTCCAATAGACACCAATGTTAAAGTGTCACATGTTAATGATTTGCTGGAAATTCAGTTCAAGTATGGATAATGCAGCAGTGTAATGTTCATATAGAAAACTAATTTTCCGCTTGAAAAAATACCAGAAAAAGTGGGGTCACAAGACATGTAGGAACGATCTTGTTTGTTTACTAAACAGTTAAGGGTACAGCTGTTTTCATTGATGGATGCTCGCAAACTGTAAGCATAGAGTCGAAATTTCGAAAATGTTCATCAGTGATCGGATCACAGTAAAACCTATTAATACGCTTCTTATATATACAACCACAAAATCGAATAGAAATGGGCAGTTTTCACCTACTTCCATCAAGAAAGGAGGGATTACTTTTTATTATAGGAAATACATTTAAACATTAACAACAGTCAGTAGTCATCGCTGCCTGACTTTTCAGAATGTTTCTGAGCCTTTATAGAAACATTTACAAATTAACTACAGTCAGCAGTCATCGCAGCCTGACTTTTCAGAATATTTCTGAGCCTTTATAGAAACATTTAAAAAATAACTACAGCCAGCAGTCATCGCAGCCTGACTTTTCAGAATGTTTCTGAGCCTTTATAGAAACATTTAAAAATTAACTACAGTCAGCAGTCATCGCAGCCTGACTTTTCAGAATGTTTCTGAGCCTTTATAGAAACATTTACAAATTAAATACAGTCAGCAGTCATCGCAGCCTGACTTTTCAGAATGTTTCTGAGCCTTTATAGAAACATTTAAAAATTAACTACAGTCAGCAGTCATCGCAGTCTGACTTTTTAGAATGTTTCAGAGCCGCCTTTATAGAAACATTTAAAAATTAACAACATTCAGTAGTCATCGCAGCCTGACTTTTCAGAATGTTTCTGAAGATCATGCGAAGAATAGAGAGAAAACATTGGAACAGCTGTGAACAAGTGAGAAAGTAATGAGGTACAGCAGCGACGTGTCTTCCCTGGCCTGGCATCTGCCTCTAAACAACCAGGTCCAATTTGGTTCATCTCTGTTGTAAGTGTTCTTTCTCTATATCACTACGCATATCTATACCCAATTATAATTCAACCCAGCAAATTGCAAACACTTTTGTAATAATGTTTGTTTAGAAGTTGTAAATATTTATGAAGAAAAATACCATTTCAAATCATTCTTTAATCCCAAATTGTTTAAAATGATGCTTATTTCTGGGAGAAATACTATTGAATATACAAACAATCTATTTAAATACAATGACATACACAAAGGAGATACAATCACGACAAGGTTAGCAACAGGATATAGTGCTGATAAGATTAGAAAAAAGATAATTTATAGGTTTCTGCTATCTCCCATTGCGCATACAACATCACTACGTTTAACGAATACTGCTGAATTACTTCATTTCCAGAGCATAGCTTTTAACAGTGCTAGCGGTATCGTAGTTGTATGTTGTGGTATCGGCATTTGAAGCGATCGTTAAATATGTCCCATTTATTTTGAACAGTCTAGTAAGTGGGTTCTCAGAAACATAAGAATACGTGAGTGATGTCCCCTTGTCCGCACCATCTTCATCGGTAGCTTTCAGAGTAGCAATGATATCACCTAGAACCTTGTCCTCAGCCATATCGATTGTCTTTCCATCAGTAAAATCAGTAAAAACTGGAGCTAAAATGCATATTATTTGCACATTATTTGGATTTGATGTCATCTCAGAATAACTCAATAGACCATAATCATTAGATGCATCTATAGAGAAACAAATTCTGCACATGAAATTAAACTGGAAAAAAAGAAGATACAATAAATATATACACAAATTAAATGCATTTTCAATAGAACAGCCATTAATATAATCATCAACATAATATTATGTTATTACTTACCGAATCAGTGAATTGCCACTGTTACAAAATGCCAGCCTTGATCAGACAATTCGAAAAATAATTATTTAAAATATTCAAAGAGTATTGCTAGGTTCAGCTTTATAATGTAATAAGTTATTTTAATCATTTAAACATCGTTAAAATATGTATTTCAAAAAATAAAGATTAACTCTTACCTGTCTCAGCATTTATTTGGACTAAAACACTTGTTATTGCGCCGTCTGTCGCAAGTTCTGTCAGATTATAACCAGCCGGTGAATAACTCACGACATTCTCCACTGTTATGTCCCCATTGTCATTAATTGCAAAGACATTACTACCTACAACTAAAATAGTGCAAATGACAGTTGTAGGCTTAAAGCTGACTAACGGCAATATTTCAAAACGTGTCGCATGAACTGAATTGGATTTTATAGTCACACCAACAGTTAAGGTCATATAGCGAATTTCAAGTTTCCATTGGTGGAGATGGCAGACCCCAGGTACCGCTTCGGGCAATTTTCGTGCAGGGGCGGGTACCTGGATAGAACCAACAACGTTCCGCAAGCCACCTAGATAGCTTCTTCACATACACATTTCTGGTCCCATGAGTGCTCGAACCCACAGCGGTGATGGGGCAAGTGATTTCAAATCAGAGAATATAACCACTCAGACACGGACGCCCCATGTGAAATAGAATACTTCCAACAATATTCATGAGATGTATTCAAGGTCAGTGAGACGAGATAACGCCATTTAAAAATATTAATTTTTGTTTTAAAGTAAATTGAACTCAAAACGTCTGGTGAAAATATGCCACAATTTCTATTCTGGTATTATTTGTTTCATGTCTTGGATCTCTGGTACGTATTTCGGTGTAGAGCTTTTATAGTACGGTGTATTATTATCAAGATGGCGTACAATGTTTACGTCGGAGGGTAGGTGCCCAGTTATTTCACCACCCTGGATTTTTTCATATACATCGTTTATATTAGATACAATCGTACTTGCAGTATCGGGTAAGGTCCAACGTCTTGAATTATTCCCGTCAATCTCGCAGATCTCCGGTTTTAAAACCAAAATCAGCTCTCACAACCAGTGGTTTCCCATTTAGAAAAAAAAGAATCGAGAGATGGCCACTATTTTGGTGCTGTGAGTCTTGTAGTGGTATTCTGACTCATATAATGTGCTTAAATATTCGAATCCTTCAGTTTAGAGTGTATGTAAACTTCTGTTGACCACATAACTTGCAGAATGTAGATTTTTTTGGGTTTGAAAAATGTCACGATGATACGGTGTGTACCAAATGCGATTTTACCATGGTACGGTATAGTCTGGGCACATTTGGCAGATATTGGTAAGGGGTATCCTCAGATGTTTGATACGGTGTAGAACGAACTTATCTGCTTTAAGTAGTTTTGGTTAACGATTTTGAATGCTATAACTGTCCTCCTTGAATGCTACTTTCCCTGTCCGATCTTTTTATATTATTTTTCTTCCTATAATATGTAGCGTTTTGCTGTTAAACTGTAATCACGATTGCCGTGTCGATAAAAAACGGACAAGTGTCTGACCTTTAACTTTAGTTGTCGTGTTTGTTTTGAATTTTACCTTAAAACAGTCGCCTTAAAAACATATAAACACTATTAGTTTCGGCTAAACATTCCTTCCGTAAAACCGCATACAAACATAAATTTTAAATTAAAGTTATTTTTTTTTTCTGATTTTTTTATTCAATCTGTAATGTTTCACAATGGGACCTGTAAAGCAAATGCATCAGTGCTTCTGCTGTAAGCTACCAATACCAAATTCTTAAACAATTATAATGACTCTTTACAAGAAACTGAAGAAATGCTACCAAATGTTATAGATGAACTGAACAATATTGGCATCTGGAAACATGGCTTCAAATGAATAAAGTGATTAAAGATGGAACTTTTCCTTATAAAAAACATTGTATTTTTACTATTTATGGACGTAGGTCTATACCTTTGAAATTGAGAGAAGAATGGTCCTATAGAAATTACAGCATCCGCTGTTTCTGGACGTAATTAAATTCTATTAATTTGAAAACACATCGTCAATGAAATAAAGTAAAACGTTCAAACTATTTTGGAGAATTGGGTAAATATAGATATACAAATCGAACAGGAAAAGCAGCATTCAAGGACAACAGTCAACCGCAAACACACAGAGAAACAGAGAAACAAAGAAAAATTTAACGAAGAAAAAAGGCCAAATAAGACATCACAAACACAAAAGAGGTGACAATAGAGCTACCGCCTTGGAACGGTCAGTGGCAACATAGTGTAATTATCTAAACTGCCGCTAGCAAAAACGCTTTAATATTAGTACAGGCCAAAAATATAGTATTTTCCCTAGCGAATGTAAGGTGTTGTGGTAAGGTTGTATATAGTGTAGAGAAGTCATAAGTGCTAATAGATGAAACTTGACGTGTATTGCAAATGTTATCAAGAACGTCTCCTAAAGTCTTTTCCGCGGTAAATGGCTTCGGTTCATGAGTGAACCAAAACACACTGGCAAGCAAGCGGTTGTCCGAAACACGTGAAAAGGGCCCATTTAACGCTGTAGAGGGACGTATGCGTGTCCCTGTGCTTTGGTCCACTCATGACCCGAGGCCATTTACCGTGGAAAAGACGATAATCAATTCTCCAAAATCAGTTTAACCCTTTCACTATATTTCATTGATGATGTATTTTCACAAGAATATAATATAATTACGTCCATAAACAGTGAAAACGCGATCTTTTTAAAAGGGAAAGTTCCATTTGTATCACTGTGTTCACTTGAAGCCATGTCTCAGATTCCCATGTTTTTTATAACATTCGGTAGCATTTATTCAAATTCTTTTAAAGAGTCATTATTATTGTCTTCAAATGGAGGTATTAGCTTAATATATTCTGAGTAATTTAACTGTGTTGAAGTTTTCAAACATTTAGCAGAAGGACTATTAATGTTTTCTCCCGCGGCATCAATTCCAATTACTAAATTATGCATGGAACCAAAATTGTCGACTACATCTTCACATAGCTTGCCATCAAACACGCCGTATGTTAGTGTTTCCTCGGTGTATTCGTTAAAAACATCATTGTCGCTATCATTATCAGATTATCAGCGTACTGTAATTGTTCTATTATTTATAATGTACAGTCAATCTAGTCCACTTTCAGGTATTGACCATAATATATTATCGCTTCTGGAATTATTCCAAAGTTTTTAGTCATCAAACCATATTTCCAGTTGTTTCATTCAGAACTGTTGTACTTATTCGGAGGATATCTCGATCGAGAATCATTGAAACGTGATTGATGCATTCATGTAGGTCCACAGACGGTCGCATACAGTAATAGCATTCATGCATTTGCTCTAAGGGTTCCAGTTTGAGACAAACAAACTAAAATGTATGTTTGCATACGGTTTAATGCCATGTTTAGCATCAACTGATAGTGTTTATATCTATATAAGGCGACTGTTTCAAGGTAACAAAACAAACACAAGAACTAAATTCACAGGTCAAACACTTTTCCGTTTTATATCGGCTGGGCGATCGTGATTATATTTTGAAAGAGTTCAACAGCAAAACGGTACATATTATAGCAATCAAAATCGTTAACCAAAACTGCTTGAATCAGATAAGTCAAATATTTGAGGATACTTTCTATGAGTAAGAATACATCTACAATACTGAAAATAGTGGCCATATCTCGATCATTTTTTTCAAAATGGGAAACCACTGGTTGTTAGAGCTGTTTTTGGTTTTTAGAGACTGATGTGAATATTCCAAGACGTTGGACATTCTCCGATGCTACAAGTACGATTATATCTAATATAAACGATGTATATGAAACATCTAGGTGAAATAACTGGGCACCTACCCTCCGACGTAAACATTGTTCGCCATCTTGAAAATAATACACCGTACCATAAAAGCTCTACACCGAATTACGTGACAGTGAATATAGTATGAGGCTAATACTCTAGCCATTACATTGAATCGAGGATAAATGTAAATGTTATATAAGAACATGTGTGTAAAACATCCAGACTACGCATTTACACTATTCAATTACATGTACATATTAACGAAGTAAAGAATGGAAAACTTTTATTGTTTTTTCAGGCATGCAATATAACGACAAACTCCAAAGCTGAACTTGAACATGTTGGGAATTTTTATATTTATATATCCAAGAAATCTATTTGGTAAGTTTTTGTGCTTCTATGGATAATTTAATTGCATGGTGTACTAAAATTAGATATAAAAATCGAACAGAAAATGTAGCATTCAAGGACGACAGTTAACCACAAACACACGCAGAAACAAAAACAACTTTAAAGATGAATAAACGGCAAGATAAGACATAACAAACACAAAAGAGTTGACAATAGGGCTACCGCCTACGGTCATTGGTAAAACAGGCGCTGGGTGGGTGTGGAGGATTTAAACCAGGTTCTAGGGTGCACCAAACCTCTGAACTAATGTTTATATGTATCCTTATATGAATTAACAAAATATGATATATTATGCTGAAATCGCCAAACTGACCAATAATTACAATGAAAAATACATAACACTTACCAGACAGCGAAGACGTTACTTTATTATTCAGAGAAGTTGCATCGCCGTCCTCGGCAGTCACTGTTATTACTGTCGCCCCTGTAAATATCATAGTATACAATATATTAAATATCGTAGTATTCAATATATATAGACACAAAAAGGTAAGCAGTCAATATATATGTAAAAACTCATATTAAATTTACATATCATTGGACAAATAATATTGATGTATTGAAAAAATGCGATAATTCTATTTACAAAAAAACCCATAATTTTCTTGATGCAAACATCCGCCTTAACACAAACAGCACAGCACAAAAGAACAAACAAACAAGGGAATTATAAGCCTGTCATCCAATTTCTTCTACTGCAAACAGCAGCCTTAACACAAACAGCACACCACAAAAAACAAGACGGCCCAGTTGTTCAAAGATCGGTTAGCTTAATCCTTGGTTTGTGTAAAAATATGTTTTTAAAAGTTTCCAGTTTGCATTTTTTCTTAACATAATGCTTTCACATGCTCAATTTCTGGAAGAAATATTAAGTTATCGTAAATTCAGAGAGATTTGAAATGTTGACTTAAGGCTCGGTTAAGTTAACCGATCTTTGAGCAACTGGGCCCAGCTGAATTTCATCTAATTTCTTCTACTGCAAACTTTCGCCTCACACAAACATCACAGCACAAAAACACACACAGGAGTCTTACTAGTTTGAATCCTTGTTGAAATATTCTTTACATATGAGCTTTGCGAAAACACAGGATCCTTGTCATTGACGTCGATAATTGTGGTGGACATGGTGACAATGGCGTTATATGTACCGTCAGTCACTCTACAAACACAGAATAGACCGTGAATGAGTTTAAGGGACACACGGCAATCTTGATTTTTTAAAAACTAACGGCGTCCCGTTAGTTTTTCTCTTCACTTGCATTTGTTCAATCATTAATATTAATTGTTAGAATAGTTCAAAGCAAATTATCTTTTACATATTACTCACTTTTTATAATAGTTCATCAATAATATATTTAAAAAATTGGTAAAATAGTGAAATCGAAGAAAATTGAAATCTCAATGTTTTTTATTTAATTATATGCAAGCAGTTTTAAAGTCAATATGACGCAGGATAACTAAATTGAGGAGCAAATTTTAATGTTTGAATAAAACTCAAGATTCCCATGTCTCCCTTTAAAATGAGAGAACATTATATGTATTTTCCCAAATTATTAAAAGCAACATTCCCGTTATAAATTGATATCTTTAAGTTAGTTAGAGGCTATGAAGTGAAATTTTAACAATTAAGAAACCCTAAGGGAAGGAGCGCAGCGACTGACTTTCACTTCTTAGCCGCTAACCGACTTAGTGTTTGCCCTACCTTTTCCCCGCGCTTCTACGAAACCACGCCTCTTAACACGTTCGCGTTTCTACTAAATCCGCCTCCTTGTGTCCAAACAAGCGCGTGCCATTTAGTAAGCGATTACTTAATGATTAAATGGTTAAAATTGGTGATCGTTAGAAATTTACATGAATAAGTTTTTTTTAAAATTTCTCACCGTCTGATTGGAGGAAATAGTAGGGCAAACACTAAATAAAGGTCGAGCGCAGTCATTGACAACGGCGTCGTTCATTTCTATGAAAGACAGTCCATAACGTCTCACACAACAATTAATTTTCCATAGGGTCCCATTGTAATGTTTTTGTTCGTGGCATGGCGCAGTCAGTAGCGCGGCGGATTTGCAAACCGGAGGCCTCGGGTTCAATCCTCCGTGGTGCCACTGAGTTTCGTCGGTGTGTTCTTGGGCAAGATACTTTCCCTTAGCCTCGTCCGTCGGATGGGGACGTAAACCGGGCGGTCCCGTGTATCGATATATCCTCCGAGCTCGTTAAAGAATCATAGGAATGTATTCGATAATAAGAGTAGGGCACGGTTCCCGGATTCCTATGTGTACTTCCCCTCTCTCTGGGACGGCTGTAAATAACCTACATTGTGTTGATGAGCCGTTAAACAACATTCATTTCAATTCCAGTGTTCGTGGCTTAGAGATAAACAATATTTACAACATGTATTTATGCTTAAATTCTTTATTGATCCAATATCTGCAATTTAAAACACAATTAAAACAATATTTAACAGGTTGAACTTTTTTAAATTTCATGTTTGCATGACACAAAATTTAGCGTAATCATATGAAAAAAATACAACCCTGTGGTGATTAGACCCATGATGTGTAAAATGAGGCAGAATTAGCCAGAAATCGTATATCAACAAGAATTGTTCTGTGAACTTTTCCTAAAATGCAGTAAAATTAGAACCTGCTAACTTAAAGGATAAATCACTGTGTCCAGTAAAAAGTAAAAAAAGCGGATTTTGTTTTATCTCCCTCCTTCATCTGTAGGGCACAAGTATTCACGGGTGATAATAGTGTTGTGAGTCCTATAACAGTTACATAAATCACGGAATTAAATTATTAAGTCATTGTCATGGACCTATATATTGCAAATATTCTTTAATAAAGTCACAACCATTTTGTCACCATGCCGACAAATGCTGAGATGTATAAACCTGAGAGGCAAAATATTCAACCGGTTGAACAGTTACGTTATTAAAAGTATGACCTGACTGACGAAAGTGTTGGTACAAGTAATTTTTTAACTTTTTAGGATGACTTGCATTATATTTGTATTCACGAAATCGAACTTTAAGGATCGACCTGTTTGTTTAACATATTGTATACTGCAACGTAGTGCATTTCAAGTCATAACATAAATGACGTGAGATGTACGTCAATCAACATTTGAAGCTAGACATACATTAAACAATCTACCATTAACAGCTGATTTAATGGTAGATTTGCAAGATAAATAATTGCAACAACTGCACTCCTTAACATTGCACTTATTATTAGAGGAAAACACCCTGCCTCTTGAATGAACCAAATGATTTCTGAAAGGAGACTTTATATGGTATTTCCTCAAAACAGGTGATCCTAGAGGAGTTACGGTAACTTTTGAGCCATTATTAAAAATCCTAGTAATATTATTAGAAGGATCATGAAACGAGGTTGCCAAATGCAGATTTAAAGGTGTAAGGCGTACATATGGTTTAGTTCTAAGAAATGAAGAGTTATTTTGTGGAATTTGTATTGATGGCGCAGAGTGTAACAGAAGAGGTGAACGATTAATTTTCTAATGTTAGTCTACCGAGTTCGCCGTATATACAGTAAGGAGGTATTATAACCTATTTGGTGGAGAAATAATGACTGAGTGAGTAAATTTAATTGAATATTTTTTAACGTTTTTTTATAGGTTATTTAGAGCCGCCCCAGAGAAAGTTAATGGTGTATTAGAACGTATAGCGTGGGGTGGGGTTATTTATTTGAACTGAATATTGTTCAACGGCTCATCAACACATTATAGTTTATTCAGAGCCCCTCAGAGAAAGTTGAATGAATGAATGAATGGTCTTTTACGGCACGTCGACACATAAATAGGTCGTATTGTGCGCAAAAACCGACGAGAGATGAAGAAATTAAGTAGTAATTAACAATTAATGTAAATATATAAAGATAAAACTATTTAAAATAAGGGATGATATGGTAGTAATTTAAACTATATATGTAAATCAACAAATGCTCGTCAACGGGTATATAAACAAGTAAGTATATATAAGAACACATTATAAGGATTTATATAGTCTGATTTCGTTTAGGAAATCTAAAACAAAACTAAAATCTATAGTATCAAATAACTCTTTCATATTATTAACATTGTAGTACCTTTGACGCATAGGATCAAAGTCTACACATTCCAATAAGATGTGTTTGACCGTTAACGGTATACATTCTGGTAATTGCTCAGCTTGTAATAAATATGAATGAGTATAACGTGTATGCCCTATCCTGCACAGGGCTAGGACAACTTCTTTTCGACGACTGGGTCTGCTAGAAGAACGCCATTCTCCAAGTAACGGTTTAATTGAATGGAGTTTATTGTTAACTGACACATCCAAAGCGGCTTGCCAAGCGTTACGAATAAATGCGTTAATACAACTTTTAAAATCAGTATAAGGTATTTAGCATTAGATATATGTAAACATAATGCTGCTTTAGCAGCACTATCAGCTCTATCATTACCACGTATTCTTACATGGCTTGGATGCCATCAGAAAATAATAACATTATCAACTATAAGAGAATTGTACTTTTCTAAAAGCTGAAGCACAACTGGGTTATCATGTTTCATATTACCCAGTGCTTGAAGAGATGAAAGGGAATCAGAAAAGATTTCTGAATATAATATAATATTCAATTGCCTTAAGTTTAGCTGAAAAAGATAGAGGCCTTGTCAGGCAGGCGGCTCTTTATTCTGTGTTTGTGGACAGCAGCTGCTGCAGTTACCTTATCTCGAATGGCCTTCGGTTTTCGACCAAAAAGAGGTTCACAACTAGGATTAAAAACATTATCGAAAGTTGGGTTTCAAGGGATAGATTTTAATTTAATGGCATACTGAAGGGCTTATTTGTCCCATCTATGAGACAGTGATGGTTCACTAGCTTCAACATATAGACTTTCGGTTGGTGATGTACAAAAGGCACCTAAGGCGAGTCGTAATCCTTGATTATGTATAGGATCGAGCATCTGCAAGTATGACTTGCGAGTCGATCCATATACTATTGAGCCGTACTCCAGCTTGGATCTGATAAGAGATATATAAAGTTGGAAATGTGCTTGACGATCTGCTCCCATATTAGTGTTTGCAACAATTTTAAGTAAATTAAGAGCTTTAAGGCACTTGGCCTTCAAGTTTTTAAGGTGTGGTATAAACGTTAATTTACGGTCGAACATAAATAAGACCGAGAAATTTTGTCTCATCCTCTACTGGTATTGGTGACCTAACCAGTGTTAGATGAGGGTCTTCATGATGTTTATGTATTTTGACAAAAGTACATACAATTAGTTTTAGATTTAGAAAATTTAAAACAATTTTTATCCGACCAGGTCTCAAGTTTATTGGGACATTGTTGAAGTTGTCTCTCAATAGTGTTCAAGTTTTTTGCACGATAACATATAACAAAGTCGTCAACATATAGTGAGCCATGATGCATTTAACTACACTGTTAATTTTTATATTAAAAAGGATAACAGAGAGTATGCTGTCCTGTGGCACACGCATCTCCTCTTCATGAATGTCAGAGAGGGTTGAACCCATTCGGACTCGAAACTGTCTATCATCTAAGGAATTCTCTATAAAAGTTGGTAATCGGCCTCTAAAACCAAGGGCATAAAGATCATTCATGATACCGTACTTCCATGCAGTATCATAAGCTTTCTCCAAGTCAAAAAATACAGCGACTAGATGTTCTTTCTTTACGAAAGCTTCCATAATAAATGATTCAAATCGAATGAGATTGTCTGTTGTGCCTCGTTGACGCCGGATTCCACTTTGATACTTTGTTATCAGCTTGTTGGATTCCATGTACCAAACGAGTCTCTAGTTAATCATTCGTTCCATGGTTTTACATATACAACTCGTTAAACAATAGGGCGATAATTCATTGGGTCCAGGTTTGGGAACTGGAATAAAGATTGCTTCCCGCCAAGAATCGGGGAAGTTTCCGGTCACCCAGACCTTATTAAATATATCAAGAAGTGTAGAGAGACAGGTTTCAGGTAAATGTTTTAACAATTGATAATTGAGCTTCTTCTGTTCTTTTAGTTTCTTATTTTTTAGAAAATATGGTTGACAATTTTCAGAAGAAGAGTTTTTAAAAAAAAACGTTTCTGCCAAAGTGTTTGTAATATCTTTGACAGATGTACTATCTTCATTTTCAGTTTTAAGATGATTTACACAACAAGAATTACCTTTCCCGTTTATTTTCCGGACCATGTCCCACGTCTTCTTAAGAGATGAACGAGAGTTCAGCCTAGAGACATAATATCTCCAGGATTTCCTCTTGCTATCCGTGATAGTACGACGGGCTTTCGCACGAAAAACTCGAAAAGTATCTAAATTATTTTGAGTTGGCCGCAAGTTAAAAGCATTCAATGCAGCTTGCAGTCATCATCGTACCATGGTTTATGGGGGCGTTTTGGAGTTGCCGAGGTTTTTGGAATAGTTTGATCAACTATATCATGAAAGGTTTTGGTAAAAAGAGCAGTTGCGTCTTCCGCATCGTCAAAAATGGAACGCTTAAAGTCTCCCTGTGCTACGAATCAGTAGTGTTATTTTTTACTGGTCCTTTGGGACAAACGAGCCCAATGTAGGTGGCTTTGAAGTAGAATACCGCTTAAGCCGGTGCTAGGGGGCGTGAGAAGTGTTGCTTCTTTCATTACTTCTCATGTACAGACTCAATAAAACCGAGTCTGCTGCTTTATTCTCTTAATTGTGTTTGTTGCTCTCAAAGGATCACCTTTATCAGTATTTTTTAACTGTTCCCCACAAATATCCAAATCAGTTTTGCGAAGTTTGCATCGTTGCGTTTTTTCGAGAAGTGGAGGGTTGAAGTCGTATTATAACTTATTGAGTGGGGTGAAATTGAATTGAACTGAAACTTGTTTAACGGGTCATCAAAACATTATAGATTATTTAGAGCCGCCCCAGAGAGAACGGAAGATGATATTATAGCTTACTGAGTGACAAAATAATGACTAAATAAGGAAATTGAATTGAATTCAACTGGATCTTGTTTAACGGCTGATTAACACATAATAGGTTATTCTTAACACATTATAGGTTATTCAGAGCTGCCCGAGAGAACGGGAAGTGGTATTACAGCTTACTGAGGGATAAAATAATGACTAAATAAGGAAACTGAATTGAATTGAACTGGGTCGTGTTTAACGGCTGATTAACACATTATAGGTTATTTAGAGCCGTCCGAGAGAATGGAAAGTGATATTATAACTTATTGAGTGGTAAAATAATGACTAAATAAGGAAACTGAATTAAACTGAATATGGTTTAAAGGCTCATTAATATATTTTAACTATTTACAGCGGCCACAGAGATAATGGAAGGGTACATAGGAGTCCAGGAACCTGACCTATTCCTATTATCGAACAGATTTGTGTGGTTCTTTACCGTGATCGGGTGACAGACTCCGATACACGGTACCGTCCAGTTTACATCCCCCATCGGACGGACTTATGCTTAAATTTAAATTGTATTTATTGTATTTATTTGCCCAAGGGTCTTTTCAGACTTATTGCCACAATTTATATGTACATTTGTTCAGTTTATGGAGGATGGCCTCCAATCTCCATACACCTATTTCGTTTTTCCTGCCCAAATCCATGTTGTCGAGTTCGTGAAATTCTAAAACTAGAAGAAAAAAAAGAGGAAAATAAACACTAGAAGGGCCTAAGAAGCGTTTTACGCATGGTTTTGGATCTGTAAGTAAAATCGTATATGTAAATATGTAACATGGATAACATCTTTTTTCTGTACAACATAGAAAAGGGCCAGAAAATATTTGTGCAGTATGACAATTCAGTCATTAACTGCGCAGTGAGATACCAAGTTAAATTCTAAACGTAATAATGTGCACTGAGGGGTATTAACCATAAATGACAGTATCGACTTATAAAATACGGTTAATTGTGTAACAGTAATGAATGAATGAATGAATGAATGAACGAATGAATGAACAAACGAACGGACGGACGGACGGACGAAAAACGAACGAGCGAACGAATGAATGATAATGGCTAGTGAGGATGATCGATAATTCCACCATGAAGACCTAAACAACGGGCATCTAGTGTTCACTTAGAATAGAGGTTACAAATAACATAATTAAACCTTTGAAAGAATAAGAAGAAACAATAAAACTTCAGAATTTTATTTAATTATTTAAAGTCAACACGATACTGGATTAATATATTTAAGTTAGCTTCTTATCCCTTGCCACTATTTCAAACATGTAATTTACTCGGAATTAACTCATATTACTGCGGAAAAACTTAGTAGTTTGTGTTGTATGTTTATGATAAGTTCGGTATGGGATGGGCAGGGGCCAGTTCATCTAAATGAGGGGAAGTTGTTTGTAATCGTTCGGACTCGAGTTTTACACGCCCCCAAAGAATAATGAATCATAAATGATAAGTAGATAATGTTGGCCATTAACTAGCGTGAAAGGTAAAATAGAACAATTGAATAATCTTTTTTTTTATTTTCGTCACAAGTACTATTGTATACATGTTTGATTTGAAAAAGACCTGCTATTATCGTCATAAACTAAGTGCGCATCTGTATGGAGTATCCTTATCTTCCGTCTATGCTGGGAGACTATACGATAGGTGACATTCTTGACAATACCCCAAATCCCAGAATTGTAAGATGACTGCCAGTGTGTGTTTTCATAGCAACCCATCCCCAGAAAAATGCCCCTCCTTGTTTTTACAAAGACAGTTGCAATTGTATAACGAACATGTCATAATCTCTGGCATTGCACATGACGTCCAATATACAATATATTGAGTATTACTTAATCGTCATTCAACGTAAAAAAAAAGATTTTTTCGTTTTCACAAAAGCTTCGCAGAGTAATTTAACATATTTATAATACAGTATCACTCATATAGAATAAAATTAATGTTTAGTTATTTACAAATCCAATGATGTAAATTGTTTGCAACTATTCAAACAAACGTAGTTTTTTTGAGAAAAAAAAGATCCGGCAAAGTTAACTCTACATGAATATATTTTATAACAGAATAACTATACTTATATCTTGTACTTATGTAGTCATTCTTTTAACAATCACTGATTATATTATTTTTATGAAATAAATCCAATCAAATGAAATATATTAACATCATGGCGATACCATGTATTGTCCCTCAGCACCATACTTATATGATCATATGATTGTACTGTACATTATAAAAATCAAGCACTACTATTTCACCATATCTGGTGCGGCTCTAAATAAGTGTGTGTTTATGACAATATAATGTATTGATGAGCCGTTAAACAATTTTCAGTTCAATTCAATTTCCATAATTAGTCAGTATTTCACCACTCAATAAGTTTATTAATTATAACTTATTAATACAACATTCCCTTTATCTGGAGCGGCTCTAAATAACATTTGGGTTGACGAGCCGTTAAGCATGATTCAATTCCTTTATTTATAATAAAACATTCCATTACCTCTGTGATAGCTCTAAATAAATGTTGATGAGCCGGCAAAAAATATTCAGTTCAATTACATTTCCTTATTTAGTCATTATTTTACCACTAACTAAGTTATAATCTCACGTTCCATTCTCTCTGGGGCGGCTCTGAATCACCTATAATGTGTTAATGAACAGTTAAACAAGATTTAGTTCAATTCAATTCAATTTCCTTATTTAGTCATTATTTCATCACTCAGTAAGTTATAATACAACTTTCCATTCTCTATGGGGTGGCTCTGAATAACCTATAATGTGTTGATGAGCCGTTAAACAAGATTCAATTCAATTATATTTCCTTATTTAGTCAATATTTAACCAGTCACTAAGTTATAAATAATACCACCGTCCACTTTCTCCGGGGCGGCTCTAAATAATATATAATGTGTGGATAAGCCGTTAAACAAGATTCAGTTCAATTCAATTCAATTTTCTTATTTAGTCATTATTTCATCACGCAGTAAGTTATAATACCACTTTCCATTCTCTCTGAGACGGCTCTCTAAATAACCTATAATGTATTGATGAGCCGTTAAGGAAGATTCAATTTACTCATTCAGTCATTATTTCTCCACCCAATACGTTATAACACCTCCTTACTGTACACTCGATCATTGCCGGAGCCTCAAGCCTCAAGGCTCCGCTATTTTTATCCCGGACTCAGAAAGCTGCTATGGGTGTTGGACTTGTATCAACGTCATTTTACTGTTCATAAAACAACTGCATTCTAGTAAGAATACCGGGACGCAGTCAAATTGGCATACAGGCATTTTATGGGTCTTCTACTACTTGAATTAGGTATCAATTTCAGGAATACAGTCTATAAATATTACTCATCATACGAATACAGCTGGTTCCAAATCGTTATCGTCACTGATTATTGATTGATGTTAAACTGTATTAAAGGGACTAACGGCAGTCTTGATTTTTTTAAAAGCTCGCGGCGCCCCGTTAGTTTTTCTACATGACTTGCATTTGTTCAATACTTAATATTAATTAAAAGAAAAATATAACGGAAATTGTGTTTGAATATTACTTACAGTTTTTGTGTAAAGCTATATATGTATCTCTTTTTGGTGCTGTTTGATTTTAAAATAAGCAACACCTCTTCAATCAATAAACAGAGGTGATCAAACTTTAACTAAAGCATCTTCTAAAGAGTTTCAATAAGTCTGTTTCACTGCTACTTATTCTCATGAATTACTTATCAGATTTCAATAATAACAAACATCTAACATTAAACCCTTTCTTCTAATGTAAATTTACATTGCTAAAAACTGAGATTACCTTCACAGGCGCTCCAATTGCTATTATATTATCATTAGGTTGTCTTTTTGTTTATAACTATGATAATTTACCAATTCTTCATATTCTAACCATAATATTTTCCTAATTCCTCACATTCTAATCATGCAACAACATTCTATTAAGTGATCCATTACACATACTATTTCAGATGTCTATCATATTCATATTATAACATTGTACAACACAGAAGCCACAATTAAAAACATGTTCATTTTGTCTCATGACGGCTAGTTTATCTAGTGCTCAAATCTCTTCAAAACATGTTCATTTTGTCTCATGATGACTATTTTATCTCAAATCATGATAAATGTGTTTTGAGTGTTGACAATTACAAATAAAAACATTCTAACATCTACACACTGTTCGTTTATTTTATCATATTTATTCCTCTTACTGTTTTCTTCTGTAACTGTTGTGACCGGCTTGTGATACTTTGTTTCACCGTTTTCTTGTATAACGTTGAGACGACATAATCATAACACGACATAACGTTGGGCGGAATAAAGGTAACTCTACCGAATACGCACTAAACATAACATAATATCATATAATTAGTATAATTATCAATGCAATTTAGATACAAACCCGTGTCAATTACAAAAGGACTCTAAATCATCATTAACGGCCTAATGGGATACCACAGAAAATTACGTAACAGTAATTATCGACGCAGCGGGATAATAACCATATATCACGCTCCTGGCCGTGGTATCCCATTAGGCGGTTAATGACTATTACGTAATGACATTGATAAGAGCAACAGGTTTGTATCTCGGTTAACACATCACATTCCAGTTCAGACCATCAAACAGACAGGACGTCTTGCGGCCGTCTGGGACAAAGTGACCCCGCAAGGCGTGCCGCTGTCTGGAATCATCCGCTCCATACTGTGCTGTGATATCACAGTGTGAAAAGCCGCGTGGAGGTTTGGACATACCTCATTATATGTTGTAAATATGTTTTTACCCTGGTTTTAACGTGGCCCTCAAGAGGGACGATTGGAAGAACTCTACACACATACACTTCACACTTCACCGCATTTACTCAGGTAAAACTACAGCGGCTCGATAAGGTCAACAGCGGCGCACGTATCGTGAGGACGAAACACCGGTAGGTAATATTTTAAATATTTAATAATATATAATGTTCCGAAAGAGTCCAAACTTTGAACCAGTTTTATGATACGAACCTGTGACCTCACTTTGGCGATTTTATTGTTGCGCTATCACCATGTTTGACCAAGTTATGTGGATTTTGGTTTTGGGATTAGAAAAAGTATTCGTTATTCGTCCATATTTTTTATGATCTGAGAATATTTCTGGCATTCTGTTCGCGAAAAGAGGCCATTTGCATATTAATTAATCATTACGCTACCCAATTCAGCTTTATTTTGCTATAATTCATAACTTTTACATGACATCATCAAAATAAATTGACCAATCAATGATCAATAAAATGAAACACCTCCACATTCTGGTAGGGGGTAAACTCGGTGTTTATCGTTGGTGCTCAACTGACTTTAGCCCTTTATAAAACTAGTTTATAGCGATAATTATATTAAAAGCTTTATTTTTTGTGTACATCTATGTATCTTCTTTTGGTGTTGTCTGATTTTAAAACACCAATATGGATACATTTAATTTAAATCGTGGTCTAATGTTTTCATTTTTCATATAGATATTGAGGATAAAGTCCGAGTAAACTCCATTATTTTCACCTACTGAATATCTCAACCTACCGGAAGTTGACCAGATCGCATACTTTTTTAGTGTGGGGTATGGTAAAATTAATAAGGGCTACAGCGGATAGACAAATATGTTGATAAGGTAAACAGCAATTATGGTAAGGTAAACAGTGGATAATTTCTGTGAGTTAAGTGTATTGGAAACCATTCTAAATTTCTATTTATTTCTGTATCTTCTGTATCGTAAGTATTTTGCAGTTCCAGTGATCATACTTACTGATCCGTAATATAAATTCACAGGATTTCTTAGAACAGTTCGAGAAGTTTATTTATGAAATATGTATTCCTATATAAAACAGAAATCAATGCAATAGTGAGAATCTCATTCGACATTTCGAGCAAGACGCACATAAAGCATACCGAAAAAGCATTCTGTGTAAACAAACTGTTTACATACTATTAAATGAACATAAATATTACAAGTGTAAATCGAGTACATGTGGATCTTTAGTAAAATCTATAGGGTTCTTTTCTTAAGACTCAGGCCATTATCCTCACATTAAGTGAACGCTTTGTTTTACATCATGTGCGGACGCCGGGTAAAATCTTGACGTCATCCATTCTTTCCCACCTAAAAGTTTGAATTTATTTTCAAGTTTTTCAAGAGCTGGAGGCCATGTTCTTCAACTCCTCTCCAACTCAAGTATTGTATAATATAGAGGTAAGTACACTTGTATTGAACAGATTAAAGAGACCATGGTGTAACACCTAGGTGGTTCATTGGCCTATGTTGGCATATTATCCTTTTCTTTCATTGGGCAAGGCACGTTTCCTTAGCCTCATCCATCGGATGGTTAGTTAACCAGGCGGTTTCGGGTATCGTCTATCCTTCAAGCATGTGAAATAGCTATTGGAATTATTTCATAAGTAAGAGTAGGGCAGGTTCCTGAAATTTCTATGTATCCTTCCACTCTCTTTGGGGCGGCTTTGAATTACCTATATTGTGTTGACTGTTGATGAGCCTTAAAACAAAGTTCAAATATAAATTCTTAAAATATTCTTTTTTAACCGTTTACAAACTCATTTGATTGGTCTGTTATGTTTTTATAATGCATTTCATAAAAATCTGTAAACAGTTAACAGGGGCGTCCGTGGCCGAGTGGTTAACGTCTCTGACTTGAAATCACTTGCCCCTCACCGCTGTAGGTTTGATCCCTCAGGGGCCTAGGAATCTTTATGTGAGGTAGGTATCTAGCTGGCTTGCGGAACGTCGGTGGTTCTATCCAGGTGCCCGCCCGTGCACGAAAAATGCCCGGAGGGGCACGTGGGATCTTCCTCCACCAATGGAAGCTGGAAAGTTGCCATATGACAGCTGTTGGTGCGACTATAAAATCCAATTCAATCAATCAATCAAGAGTTGCGGCTCTTTCCCGAAGCGCTCTGTTTGTTTTTGCTAAACATTCAACACGTTCGTGTAGGTTCATGACGAACTCTTGCTTATGTTCTGGCAATATATTGTGTAAAGCTTTATCGCCTTGTTCCAAAAATGAGTCCAATTTCAACTGCATCCTACTTATTTCGTCCATTTCCTTCATGTGTAAACTTTTCCTCTCTGGCAGTGATGGTTTACTTTCATACCCCCAGCAATCTATATCTCCCATTATCTTGCCTTTCCCTCTGCAAAGTTTCTTACCATCCACGCACAGTTTTATTGGTATATCTGCCATTGTTTTACTTAACGCGATAATACTTTCCTCGCAAATACCAGGATATACCAGCTTAGTCTTGTCTTCTTCTTGGTACCGATTTTTTTCTGCAAAATTATTTCTAGATTCCATTGGATCAAAAAAACAACATTTCAGTTTGTTTCTCCAACACTTGACCATAGTTTCTTAACCCAGACATGAAACGTAGAATTTTTCCATGAAAAAGTCGATAACCTATTTGCCAAAACTTCATCGTTTCCGACCTATATCTCATACGAGTAGTAGTTTTACTCGAAAACCAGTCTACAACATCCATGACAGCATGAAACATATCTTATCTAATGGTATACGTTTTTCGTGTAACAGTTTGTTGAATTTTACGTATGTCGTCAACATACCATTTTCACGAAGGGTTTGTAACACATTAGGTAGTAGACCTTCCATTTCTTACATCGCAGTATCTAACTCCATATCAGTATCGTCTTCCTGTTCAGGCATATCATTATATTCATTGTATTGGTAAGGAGGATCGTGTATTTTCACAGGCGTATTTAATATTTTTCGTTTTGATCTGTAATCTTTAATAAAAACAACTTCATCCTGCACAATCAGACGTTTCCCGGAATCTCTAATATCATTTGGTACAATACCTTCTATAGCCGTATTTATTTGTAACTGAATCAAAAACAAACTCTTTATACTTGAGGACCGTATTGCCATGGTGTTCGATGCAATGGTTTATTTTTTCGTCCAAGTGGTTAAATTTCAGTTCACAATAGTTGCATAGGTATTTGGGCTTAGGTGATACATCAGCTACTGTTTCGGGGACTCGCGTTTCCAGTGAAGCACATTTAACAGGCGTATTCACTTTATTAGCCTTAAATATATAATCCTTTATTATTATAATATCGTCCTGCACTGTAATGAGTTGATGTGGAATTACTCCTTCGTGGATTTTAGTTCTATAGCCTTGTATCCCGGAACTTTCATTCAATGTTAACTCTCTATTATATCTCAATTCTTCATCTGGGTGTATGACGATGCAATGAGATACGACTTCAGTTAATAGGCTGAAGTTTAACTTGCAAAAGTAACACTTGTATTTTTCAATCTCTGTTCAAACTAACAAAATAATAATACACGTTTTCGACATCTTCAAATCTCATTAAACCAGAAGCAGGGTGCCTGTAACTAACAATTGAGTCACAGTCGTGCTTGTCAACTCAATAATTTAGCCGCAATCGTACTTAACAACTCTAACAATTTGGCCGCAGTCGTACTTATCAACTCTTTTTGAAAGTAGCATTCGTACTTATAAATGGCCGCTGTAGCCCTTATTAATTTCACCATACCCCCCACTCAGAAAGTACGCGATACATCATTAAACATAGCAAAATAAAGCTGAATTGGGTAACGTAATAGCGTTAATTAATATCAAATGGCCTCTTTTCGCGAACAGAATGCCAGAAATATTCTCAGATCATAAAAATATGGACGAATAACGAATATTTTTTCTAATCCCAAAGCCAAAATCCACATAACTTGGTCAAACATGGTGATAGCGCAACAATAAAATCGCCAAAGTGAGGTCACAGGTTCGTATCATAAAACTGATTCAAAGTTTGGACTCTTTCGGAACTTTATATATTATTAAATATTTAAAATATTACCTACCGGTGTTCCGTCCTCACGATACGTGCGCCGCTGTTGACCTTATCGAGCCGCTGTAGTTTTACTAGAGTAAAGGGGGTGCACTTACAGCAATTTGAAACCGAATAAATCATACGTTTACAACTTATCGATCAATTATTATTTCAGTTTATTTTGGGTAATATTTTTGGGTATATATCACATTTATACTATCTATAATTATATAAAGTATTATTTTTATTATTGGAAGAAAGATTCAGTTCAATTCAATTCAATTTCCTTATTTAGTCATTATTTCATCACTCAGTAAGTTATAATACCACTTTCCACTCTCTCTGGGACGGCTCTGAATAATCTATCATGTGTTGATGAGCCGTTCAGCAAGACTCAATTCAATTCAATTTACTTATTTAGTCAATATTTCACCACTCCGTAAGTTACAATACAACATTCCCCTTTCTCTGGGATTGCTCTAAATAACCTGTAATGTGTTGATGAGACTTTGAACAATATTCAATTCAATTCAATTTACCACTACTCAATACGTTCTCCTGATTTAATCATTAGTTTACCACTCACTAAGTTATAATACCACCTTCAACTTTCTCTGGGGCGGCTCTAAATAACATATAATTTCTTCAAGAGATGTTGAACAATATTCAATTCAACTCAAAATCCCCAACTCAGTAAGTTTTAATACACCTTCAACTTTCTCTGGGGCGGCTCTAAATAACCCATAATGTGTTGATGAGCCGTTGAACAATATGCCGTTCAATTCAATTCCCCCAACACACTCAATAAGTTATAATACACCTTCAGCTTTCTCTGTGGCGGCTCTAAATCACCTATAATGTGTCGATGAGTCGTTGAACAATATTCAATTCAATTCCCCCACCCCTCCACTCAATAGGTTATAATACACCTTCAACTTTCTCAGGGGCGGCTCTAAATACCCCATAATGTGTTTATGAGCCGTTGCACAATATGCCGTTCAATTCAATACCCCCACACACTCAATAAGTTATAATACACCTTCAGCTTTCTCTGTGGCGGCTCTAAATGACCTATAATGTGTTGATGAGTCGTTGAATAATATTCGATTCAATTCTCCCACCCCTCCACTCAATAAGTTATAATACACCTTCAACTTTCTCTGGGGCGGCTCTACATAACATATATCGTGTTGATGAGCCGTTGAACAATATTCAGGTCAATTCAATACCACCCCACACACACTCAATAAGCTATAATACAGCTTCAACTTTCTCTGGGGCGGCTCTAAATAACTTATAATGTCTTCATGAGCCGTTGAACAATATTCAACTCAATTCCATTTACCAACTCAATAAGTTATAATACACCTTCAACTTTCTCTAGGGCGGCTCTAAATAACATATAATGTGTTGATGAGCCGTTGAATAATGTTCAATTCAATGCAATACCCCCTACCCCACTCAATAAGTTATAATACACCTTTAACTTTCCCTGGGGCGGCTCTAAATAACCTATAATGTCTTCATGAGCCGTTGAACAATATTTAATTCAATTCAATACTCCACTCCCCGCAAAGACACACACACACACACTCAATAAATTATAATACACTTTCAACTTTCTCTGGGACGGCTCTAAATATCCTATAATGTCTTCATGAGCCGTTGAACAATATTCAAATCAATTCAATTCCCCCTACTCAATACGTTATAATACACCTTCAACTTTCTCTAGGGCTGCTCTAAATAACCTATAATGTGTTGATGAGCCGTTGAACAAGATTCAGTTCAATTCAATTTCCCCCATTCAATAAGTTATAATACACATTCAACTTCCTCTGGGGCGGCTATAAATATCCTATAATGTCTTCATGAGCCGTTGAACAAGATTCAATTCAATTCAATTTCCCCCACTCAATAACTTATTATACACCTTCAACTTTTTCTGGGGCGGCTCTAAATAACCTATAATGTCTCCATGAGCCGTTGAACAAGATTCACTTCAATTCAATTTCCCCATTCAATAAGTTATAATACACATTCAACTTTCTCTGGTCGGCTCTAAATAACCTATAATGTGTTGGTGAGCCGTTGAATAATGTTCAATTCAATTCAATATCCCCACCCCCGCTCAATAAGTTATAATAAATAACCTATAATGTGTTGATAAGCCGTTGATGAGCCGTTGAATAATGTTCAGTTCAATTCAATGCCCCACCCCGACTCAGTAAGTTATAATACACCTTCAGCTTTCTCTGGGGCGGCTGTAAATAACCTATAATGTATTGATGAGCCGTTAAACAAGATTCAATTCAATTTACTTGAACAGTTACTCATTCATTCATTAGTTCTCCACCCAATATGCTATAACACCACCTTACACTCGATCACATAATGGACTCCTACGTCCAGGCCATGGTATCCACGGACATCATGGCGGATGCATTTTCTGACTTTTCTGACAATACGCAAACGACAACATACATAATGTGCTTTCAGGAAAAACCGAGTCTAAACAATTCTCCTAGGGTGGAAGGGATGAGAGTTCCCCTCATTAGCCTACAGCCTATAACTACATATAAAAAAGGAGTGACAAACAGTTCACACAGTTTACTTGTGACCTAGACTCATCGCTCGATATATCGATATCGTAGTCGATTTTGTATTACAATACCAGATACTCAGCTCGTGCTACAGATCTCTCGTATACCGCTTGTTTCCACTACACATTAGTAATGACCAGCAACGAGTATGGATTTTTTTTTCTCCTTGAATGCATGCCAAGCTATATATAGATGTAAGATAACACACGTGGGACTTTGCTAAACCTATGCCGTTTTCGCTGCAGCTAATAGCTCAGCCGGGATGTGTTTTTATCAGTGAAGTTTGTGATAAGTATGTTATGAAAGTTTCAGCGGTTTAATTTCAGTATTAAGTTGCATTGCAGTCTAAACATGGGGATCACGATCAACACTAGGACAAGCACTTTCTGTATTATTCTGTTCGGAATAACGTTTTCAATGATAGGTAAGTGAATGCTGTAGTACTAATATTGACTTTTTCATGAACATTCAGTATAGCTTTGAGCCTCACACAATGCAATGCGCTCTTGTTGTGTATGTGTGTTTTCGTGATGTGGGGGGGGGGGGGGGGGGGGGGGGGGGGGTGGGGGGGGGGGGGGCTGCCAGAGCTATACATTGTAATTAGGCCAAACAAAATAATATGTGTGGTTCAGGTAACACCGGCAAAACAATTAGGGTAGGTAGGTATTTTTTCCCCCTCAATAATGAATTCAATTCTGATAATGAATTTAATATGTTAAATTACTATACACTGAGTTCTTTTTTTTTTTGCATTATCAAGAAAACAAAACAAAAATTATTATTATTTATTTATTTATTTTTTAAATTTTTGCTTGAAAGTTTTAGGGTCGGCCCCTTAAAATTGGGTCGGTCGGGTTACCTGAACCACACATATTTTGTTTATGTGGCCTTAGGTGGTACGGTGTAACTCAAATAAAACGTTATTAACAGGCATGATAGGAAAATACATAATACAGCATACATGAATTACAAGGCACGTTCAGGAACAGCTCATGAAACAGAAACTATACACAATAAGACTATACTTTGGGTTTTGCCTCAAAAGCAAGAAACACTGTAACAAAGGCAAGTATACCATAACTAGTAAAACTTTTTAAATTTATTATTTCTTTATTGTTTTGTGGATAAAGTGTGGGTTTGGCGTTTATTAGAAGGGACGTGTATTAGAATAGCTGTGATATTTATGTATGGACATACATTATACCTTCAATCATATAGTCAATCGATTTTTGACTGTTCAGTTGGTAATTGATTTTTGTCTCGCCTTTTGAAAAAATGCGAGACATAGGCGCTGCTAATGTTGGCAGGCTCGACGGCGTCAACATATTGTATTATAATTTTTTTGACCTTGGGAGTAGAATGTTCAAATTTCATATATAACCTAGTCATTGTCCGTCTTAACGCCAATAACTTCCAGCCCTCCGAAAACAAAGGGAAATCCTAGAGTATAACGAGACAAACAGTATGGGTCACTTTAATATATGTTTACTCAAAATGTACAATGTACATTATATAAGCGCATAAAAATTCATAGAAATGTAACACCATGGACAGCGGTATTAAAAAAACGCTTGATACCTGTCAATGATATTATCTTCCATTGTCATTTTTGAATGAATGAATGAATGTATGAATGGTGTTTTACGGCACTTCGACACATAAATAGGTCATATTGGGCGCAAAAACTGACGAAAGATGAAGAAATGAAGGATTAATTAAAAATTAATGTAAATATATAATGATAAAACTATTTACAAATAAGGGATGATATGGTAGTAATATAAACTAAATATATAAATCAACAAATGCCCGAAAACGGGTATATAAAGAATACAAAAACATAATATAATGATTTATATAGTCTGACTTCCTTCAGGAAATCTAAAACAAGACTAAAATCTATAGTATCAAATAACTCGGTTATAGTATTAACATTGTAGTACCTTTCACGCATAGGATCGAAGTGTACACATTCCAACAGTTCATTTTAGATATACAGTGTTGTCCAATATGTGGTGCGCAAATACGGCCATAAGGTGAGTGCACGTGAAACGCTCGATATATCATGTTTTTCAAAATAAGGGACAAGTTAAATGTCATAATTCAGATTTCCAATTAAAATATTCAAAGAAATATTTACAAACCAATCCTAATGCATCATACATAATCCTTAACGTTTTTAATATTAATAAATTATGGTGCTGGCTATATGTTTTTCATTTTTGTGGTCTTCATAAATATTGTTGTGCAGTTAAATACGTAGTAAAGATAAAAGTATGTAGTTTTCTTCTGTAACGAGAATACACTCACGAGTACACTCGTAATAGTAGAATCATTGTTTAATATATAAGTGGTTTACAAGGATGTTTCTATGAACTATATACATAGTGTCTATTCACGAGTACTTCCTACTTCCGTTATAGTTAATCAGTGTTTAGGGATCGACTATTTTGATTCCTTGAGGTTTGGGTGTGGTTGGGGCGGGGGGAGGGGTGCGATTTTTATTTCGCCTAGTACACCGGCCAGATTATATTTTTTCGTCAACTTGAAATCCAGAATCTTTTTTTTAAGTTTTACTATTCGTAGAATAAGAAGAGCTGTTGTAGACGACATTGGTT
>JAWPHD010019353.1:0-36082 GCA_037043455.1 Cyrtodaria siliqua | reverse complement strand
TGTGTAAGAATTGACTAAAACAACAAAGAAATATGTAAAGAAATAAATTTTAAAAATAAGTTTCAAGTGTGGGGGGAAGGGGGGGAGAGGCGGCGGTCTGGGGGGTGGGGGCGGTTAAGGTTGCAACATATATGTGTAAGAATTGACTAAAACAACACAGAAATATGTAAAAATAAATAAAAAAAAATAGATTTTCAAGTTGGGGTGGGGCGGGGGCTGAAGGAGCGGGGGTGAGAGGCGGGAGTGGGTTGGGAGTGGGGGAGGGGGCAACATATATGTGTCAGAATTGACTAAAGCAACACAGAAATATGTAAAAAAAAAAAATAGTTTCAAGTGGGGGTGGGGTGGGGGGTGGAGCGGGGGTGAGAGGCGGGAGTGGGTTGTGGGGGGGGGGGGGGGGGGGGGGGGGGAGGAGGCATATATGTGTAAGAATTGACAACAACAACAAAGAAATATGTAAAAAAAAAACAAAAAAAAAAAAGTTTCAAGTCGGGAGGGGGGACGGGGTGAGAGGCAGGGGGGGGGGGGGGGGGGGGGGGGGGTTGCAACATATTTGTGTAAGAATTGACTAAAACAACACAGAAATATGTAAAAAAAAAAAATAATAATTAGATTTTCAAGTGGGGGTGGGGTGTGAGGGTGGAGTGGGGGTGGAGCGGGGGTGAGAGGCGGGAGTGGGTTTGGGGTGGGTGGGTGGGGGGGGGAGGGCAACATATATGTGTAAGAATTGACTAAAACAACAAAGAAATATGTAAAAAAAAAAAAAAAAAGTTTCAAGTCGGGGGGAGGGGGAGGGGGAGGGTGTGAGAGGCAGGGGGGGGGGGGGGGGGGATTGCAACATATATGTGTAAGAATTGACTAAAACAACACAAAAATATGTAAAAAAATAAAGAAATATAAAAAATAAAAAAGGTGTGGAGGGGAGTGGGGGTATTGGGGGGGGGGGGGGGGGGAGGAGGGAGCCCATGCCCCAATATGGGTGAAGTAATAAGATGCATAATGCTATGACAAATCCCAAACCAAAATTATATAATGCTTACATGCAAACCTAGATCTGCCTTTATTGCACATTTTATGGGCCATCACAATTTGGGTTCCATGGGAGCCCAGAATTTGCAGAAGACAAAATTACTTATCCAACCCTTTACAACATACTATAAGGAAACCAATTCCAAAATTAAGTTCAGCTAGGACAAGAAATGTAAGAGATATAGACCTGTAAACACAGCTTACACGCAAAATTTGATGTGAAACAGACATATTTTAAGGGCTATCAGAATTTGGGTTCCATGGGAGCCCAGGGGTTACGGGAACCAAAATTGCTTATGCAGCCCTTAAGATAATGCTATAAGGAAGCCCATGGCCAAATATGGTTGTGCTAGGGTAAGAATTGTAAGAGACATAGACCTGTAAACACAGCTTACACGCAAAATTTGATGTGAAATAGACATATTTTAAGGGCTATCATAATTTGGGTTCCATGGGAGCCCATGGGTTACAGGAACCAAAATTGTTTATGCAGCCCTCAAGATAATGCTATAAGGAAGCCCATGGCCAAATTTGGTTGTGCTAGGATAAGAAATGTAAGAGATATAGACTTGTAAACACAGCTTACACGCAAACCTTGATGTGGGACGCCGACGCCAACGCCAACGCCGACGCCGACGCCGACGCCGACCCCGTGGTGATTACATAAGCTCTCTTATTCTTCGAATAGTCGAGCTAAAAAGAAAGTCATAAAATCTGCTAAAGTTTGGCAAAGATCGGATGAAAAATGAAGGCCCTATCGTCTTAACGAGGCAAATCATAGTATTTTGAACTAAATCAAGGGCCATAACTCCGCTGTTACTAGTCCGATATGAATGGTTTTCGGACTTGTTTGAGCTTTCATTGATATTAACAACTTGATAAAGTTTGGTAAAGATCGGATGAACAATGAAGAGCCTATCGTCTTAACGAGGGAAAATATATTTAACTAAATCAAGGGCCATAACTCCGCTGTTACTGGTCCGATATGGCTGGTTTTCGAACTTGTTCGAGCTTTCAACGACATTAACAATCTGATACAATTTGGTAAAGATCGGATAAAAAAAGAAGCCCCTATCGTCTTAACGAGGCAAAATATAGCATTTTTAACTAAATCAAGGGCCATAACTCCGTTGTTACTAGTCCGATATGGCTGGTTTTCGTAATTATCGGAGCTTTCATTGATATTAACAATCTGATAAAGTTTGGTAAAGATTGGATGAACAATGAAGCCCCTATCGTCTTAACGAGGCAAAATATAGCATTTTTAACTAAATCAAGGGCCATAACTCCGCTGTTACTGGTCCGATATAGCTGGTTTTCAAAATTGTTCAGGCTTTCAACAACATTAACAATCTGATAAATATTGGTAAAGATCGGATGAACAATGAAGCCTCTAACGTCTTAACGATGCAAAATATAGCATTTTTAACTAAATCAAGGGCCATAACTCCGCTGTTACTAGTCCGATACGGCTGGTTTTCGAACTTGTCCGAGCTTTCATTTATATTAACAATGTGGTAAAGTTTGGTAAAGATAGGATGAATAAAAGGCCCTATCGTCTTAACGAGGCAAAATATAATAATATAGCATTTTTAACTAAATCAAGGACCATAACTCTGCTGTTACTGTTCCGATATGGCTGGTTTTCGAACTTGTCCGAGCTTTCATTGATATTAACAATGTGGTAAAGTTTGGTAAAGATAGGATGAAAAATGAAGGCCCTATCGTCTTAACGAGGCAAAATATAGCAATATAGCATTTTTAAATAAAAATCATGGGCCATAACTCCGCTGTTACTTGTCCGATCTGGCTTGTTTTCGAACTCGTCCGAGCTTTCATTGATATTAACAACCTGTTAAAGTTTGGTAAAGATCGGATTAAAAATGAAGGCCCTATCGTCTTAACGAGCCAAAAGTTAACGCCGACAACGGACGACGGACGACAGACGAAGGACGGACGACGGACAACTCGGCATCCCATAAGCTCTGCTGGCCTTCGTCCATTAGAGCTAAAAATCATTGCATTTGAATTGTCATTTATTTTGGTCACCAACCAAGGAATATTGCGACCCAAGTTTCATAAAAAAAAATCCAGTTTAATTGAGTTGAATTGGGGTTTTAAGGCGCACCAACGCATGAAAGGTTATATGGTGACTAACAGGAATGAACATGCCAGGCTCATCCTCCATGTACATCGAGATAAATAGTTTAAATGATAATGTCGATTTTGTGTAAGTGCTAACAGACAACGGTTGATTGATTGAATTGGGTTTTAAGGCGCACCAACACATGAAAGGTTATATGGCGCCTAACAGGCATGAACATGCCAGGCTCATCCTTCATGTATATCGAGATAAAATATGGATGTATATCGAGATAAAATATGGAAAATGGGCCTAGAACCTTCTCACCCTGAACTGCAGAGTTGCTGCAAATTCTATCGTAAAAACTCCATTTAAGCTGGAGCCACGTTTATTGTTTTTCTGCCACTGCTCTTTTGATGTGAGCGAGATGGCACCTGAAACAATGCAGGGATCATGATGAAGACCTTTAATGAAAATGAACAAAAAATGAACATGAATTTGGGGATTCTACCCCTCTGCCTACCCCTCCAAAGGAATCTGCAGTGGCCCTATTCTTTGCTCCGTGACCAAACGGGCCCCCGGGAACCACACGGCGCTACAGACAATGGACGGACGAAAAACCATCATGAGAGCTAAAACGACCAAATTACTTTTATACTGTCGTCGAGTGTAAATATGAAATTAAATACTAGTAAATAAAATATTTAATAATATTGAATTGAATTGGTGTTTTAAGGCGCATATCGCTATTTAACATACAATGTCACAGCACTGTAGTTTTTTTATATTATAGTTATATATTAATACAATTTATAGCACAAAAAAAGACAATTTAATGCTGAGCAAATAACAAAACAACAAAAAAAAAAATAATTCTCTGCAAAGAAAACATTAACATCAAAAATAAAAATCCACGTAACATCGCATTTATAATCGAGATCATGTATGAAGGAAAAGATGTGATTTCAATATTAATGTTAAAGGGACACATGGCATTCTTGAGTTTTATTCAAACATTAACATTTTCTCCTCGATTCACTTATCCTGCGTCATTTTGACTTTAAAACTGCTTGCATATAATTAAATAAAAAATTGAGATTCCAACTTTCTTCATTATTTTACCAATTTTTTAAATATATTACTGGTGCAATATTATAAAAAATTAGTGATATGCAAAAATAATTTGCTTTGAACTATTCTAACAATTAATATTAATGATTGAACAAATGCAAGTTAAGAGGAAAACTAACGGGACGCCGTGAGTTTTTAAAAAATCAAGATTGCCGTGTGTCCCTTTAAAGTGACTGGGGGCGATTTGGAAGAATGACGAGTGTCGACCCAATAATGAATGAAATCTTCATATTGTAATTTAATTTCATATTCAATGTGCACTAAACTAGGCCCAATGATCCATCTGACTGAATTATTGTTAATGAGGAATTGAATTGGGTTTTAAGGTGCACTAACACATGGAACGTTATATGGCGCCTAACAGGAATAAACATGCCAGGCTCATCCTCCATTTACATTGAGATAAAATATGGAGATTGGGCCTTGAACCTTTTCACCTGCAGAACAGTACTGCAGAGTTGCTGCAAATTCTATTGTAGACACTCCATTTACGCTGGAGCCCTGCCCACTTGCCCTGCCCAAAATGTCACTTGCCCCAATTTCAAAAGTCACTTGCCCCAAAATTAAGCTATGTCAACATGCCATTTGTTTGAGACCGCGTGCTAAGTTGAATACTTTTCTTTGTCATAATTTTTTAAGATGATTTCATTGTAAAAAGTAATGCCTTAAATTAGGAAGGATCAGAGCTATAGGTTGTTACCATTATGCACATATATACATGTATATATCAGTGTTTTCCTCCACCGGTGGGAGAGTGGGAGGGGGTGTCAGTAAGGATACCCTGAGGATAAGACATCACTGATGAACATGGGGTAGGGAATTAGATGAACCTGGTACCAATACGGTAATGTTAGACATTGATAGACGCTATGGAATTAAGACGTACATGAAGCTCCTAGTGCAGTAATTACAAAAGGACAGGCAGATAAAAAAGATGTAGAGTTTTCCAGAACAAACCTTTTCATAAACAACTAGAAAGGTATTCCACGGAACACTTGTGTTGCCTGCTGGGTTCTTATTTCAAACATTCATTGAGGTAAGATGAAGATGTGTGTGAAGTTTCATGAACACAGGTTAAATACTTTTCAAGTTATGGCCAAGGTTAGGTTGCAGGTTAAACTGTGACAGACGATGATGGACAAAGTGATCCCTAAGTGTCTGCCGTGCTACGCAGGTGACACAATAATTAAACCGAAAGCAGCATGCAGCTCAGTTTAATGCAAATGTGAATTTGTATGAAACTGAAACACATTATGATAGTTTTAATTTGTATTTGGACTCTCGCCAAAACACTCCTTCAGATCGCCTCTAGTCCCTTTAACATTTGTAATCAACACAAAAAATGGTTTTATTTGGATTAACAAACAAATGTGCATTAGATGTTGTAAGTTAAGGTAAATACGCAGTAATAACAGAAGCATTATATACCATATAATCCCAAATAAAAGTTTTTTCAGAAATTTCTTTTTTAAAACTTACCAAAAGATGCAAGTTAATCTGTTTCATTCACAATGGAACACATAAAATCACTAGAAAACTTAAAATCCTATGCAATAATTGATTGACTGACAAAGTCTGGTTTTCTTGGTAAAAAAAATCATTAAATAATATCTGATTTAAAAGTTAAATTATGTATTTTTGGTCTCAAATAAACCCTTTTCAAAAATGTTAGGGAGTATACGGTAATATTGAACACATGATTTGTATGACCGTGTTTTACCCATTTTTCATTTAATACAAAGTCCGTACACCCACTTCCCCTCACCCCTTTACTTTAGAGTAGTGATCCTCTCTGAATCTCCACCCCTCCCCCACCCCCACTTCCCCTCTCCCCTTTACTTTAGAGTAGTGATCCTCTCTGAATCTTCCCCCCACTCTTTACTGTGATATGGACATAAGTTAGAGTAGTGATACTCTCTGAATCTCTGAATCCCACCCCCTTTACTGTGATATGGGCATAACTTAGAGTAGTGATACTCTCTGAATCTCTGAATCCCACCCCCTTTACTGTGATATGGACATAACTTAGAGTAGTGATACTCTCTGAATCTCTGAATCCCACCCCCTTTACTGTGATATGGGCATAACTTAGAGTAGTGATACTCTCTGAATCTCTGAATCCCACCCCCTTTACTGTGATATGGACATAACTTAGAGTAGTGGTACTCTCTGAATATCCCCCTTGTTAAAATCTCATTACGAGATTTTATGTTTAGTGTATTTCGATGAGTTTTGGCGTGACTAGCAATTTTGATTGACATGTATTAACCTTGTACATGGTAACCATAAACACAAGATTGTAAGAATTATCCATAATAAACAACCTCCTTTAAGAATTATATCAGTGTCTGGGGCATTTAAAGGGGTCAATATGGTATATATAACTATTTGTACAACGTTTAAGTTTATAATATCTTGATATTAAGACAATGATACATACCCTGTAAAACAGTAAAAAATATGAAATGGATGACCAAATATATATAATAACTGATAACAGATGTATAAAATGATGTTTGAACTCTCTAAGCAGCCATGTTTCAATCCGTACATGGCCATTGTACGTACAGATGTGCCTGCACATCTGATATGTGGTCTTATGAATGAGAATGTGCTATTTAATGGGGGTGTTAAACATTCTCTAACAAGTTTTATTTAAATAGGCTCTAAAGTTGAATTGGGGTTTTACAGCACACCAAAACAAAAAGATTATATGGCGCCAACAGGAATGAACATCCCAGGCTCACTCTCCATTTATGTCTAGATAAAAATATGCAGAATGGGCCTGGAATCTTCCCATCTGCAGAACTGCAGAGTTGCTGCAAATTCTCTTGTAAACATTCCATTTCTTGTTGGATTCATGATCATTTTTTTCTGCCACCACTCAAATAGCACCTGAAACAATAAAAGATCCTGAAGAAGACCTGTAATGAACACAGCAAAATGATCATGAATTTGTTGAGATTTTACCCCTCTGCCTCAATAAGCAGTGGTCCTATTCTTCCCAGGAACCACATTTGGTCCAAATAAATCAGCAGTTTTATCAAAATAAAATATACAGTGTACTATGTATACAATGTATGCTCATTTCATGGTTTCACATTCCCTTTCAGTGATTTTTTTTACTTTCAATAATATTTATCAATAGGGCATATAATGGTAGAAGAGCCTGATGTCATCCTTCCACGATGGCACCCTCCATTTATGTTTCTTTACTTTAAACTTATTTATTTTACATCAATTGGAATTAAAGCTCTCAGAAATTATTTTAATCACTTTACTTGTTTTCCAGAGTAGAACCAGTACTAAGCAAATGCAGATCGTGTCGTGTTCAGGGACACATATGGTCAAGGCAGAGATCTAACCCATGATTTTTCAATCATGGGTCCAACGCTCTACCACTAGACCACAGCGCTTCACAATTATGTTTCTTTGCATTAGGTCTTATCCCTTCATTTGATATGGGTTTTTGATAATTCTTTTCCTGTATTTTTAGAGCTGTTTTTTTTTATAAAACTACTTAAAAATAGTGTAACGACAACTTTGATATTAAAATGAGAATTTATCTGATATGTCTGTCCAATGCAGGTGGTATATTAAACCAGATCGCCTAATTTTTTTTTAATGAAACAAGTATCGGTGACATTATGTTTGACACATTACAACATGAATAACTAACAACATCAATATCTTCTTATTTCTGATCTGACACCATAACCAGATTTGAAAAACATACTGTTAGTCCAATGTCTCAAAAATAAGAATTTGAAGTTTCAACATATAATTTCTAGCTCCGCCATCTGTTGTCCATAGGTAAAGTTTTCACAGACATTGGACATGTCCTCCAGTGTCTGTGGGACTACATGTTCTTTTCTTACAGGTGTAAATACCTATTGTACTCTAAATTGGCCTATGGTAATTCTCTGGTGATTGACAGGTCACACCTACATAAGACATGTACTGTTTAGAGTAGAAGTAGTTTGTAACTGATTTCTAATTTTCATTATACATACGGTCAATATGATAATAAAAATACTATTAAAAACAAAATCAGCGGGAATTTCTATGAAAGTTTGCAATCATGTGTGCTCTTTTCACTGTTTAGATAAAAATATCAAAATGTTATCAAAATCTACTGAAAACTGTGTGATATATAAAAACAGGTGTATTTAAACTCAAAATGGAAAGCGCTTTGTTTTACGTATGAACACAGTACTATCCAACGTTTTCAAATTATTTTAACGAGCCTAAATATCTAGGCCATTATCAAGATGCTCCCATGGCGCCATTAACTCTCGCAGACTTGTCACCTGTACTAGTCACGTGATCAGTCATTAGATGATCAAGGGAGGCTACTTCCTTCTGTGGTGAAGACAATGGAGTGATGTCCCTTTCCTGACTGGCAAAGAGAGGGTTAGCTTCCCTGCCTGGTGTAGATAAAGGAGATGTTTCCTGGCCATCTTCGTTCAGACAGTTACTCAGACTAAGCCTTGTGGCGTGTATACGGAAATGTAGACGTGATTCCAGTAAATATCCCTTGTAATTCTTCCTGTGAAAACAATTCATACATTTTTAACTTTACATTTAAAATCAAGAACTGACAGTTTCACAGCACAGGGGAGAATATTCTATAACAAGAGTTCCTGAGTAGATCTCCTCATTCAGGCATTACACTTTCCAGATATTAAAACCATAACTGTCATCTGCATGGGTTGACTGATATACCCCTGCTGGGACCATGGAAGTGTGCCTGACATGGGTGTGGCTAAGAATCTTGAAGAGTAATAGACTGAACATCAGGGCATGGTGACCATGACCTTTTAACCTATTAGCCCCAAAATGTATAGGGGTCATCCTCTCACCATGAAAGTCTACCTGTAAAGTTTCATAAGTATGGCTAGAACTTATTGATCTCAAAAAATGTATAGGGGTCAACATCTGATAATACCGATTAGAAGATTCAAGTACAAACATAAACACAAGTACATACAGTCAGCCTGAACAAACAAGTTTATATAAATTATATAGATTTTTTATGCCATTGTTTAGTTATTTTTCAAAACCCAACTGCGTTACTTATTGGTCTGACATACCTTGCCTTTTCGAGGAAAGATTTTACTTCCTCATATCGTTTCTGCTGCAGACACAGTATGGCCATCTCAACAACAGCGTATGGAGGAATGTATGTGTCGTGCTTTATCTTCTTTTCACTGGAATTAATAGGCACGACTTTTTTAAATTTTAACCCTAAACGGAGATGCTAGAGATTTATGTTGTGTGTAAATCTCTAACATTATTACTGCCCCCATGTACAACAACTGATTTGTGTCTTATTTTAGTATATGACTAATGTAAATTATGTTTACAATTAAAGTAGCTACCTCCCCAACAACAGCCAAATTTTAGAAAATATGTACACCGTTACTAAAACCATTGACGATGAGGTATATCTAAAACTTACATATTTTGAGAATCAAAACTCTATAGGCACAATATAAATGGCTTTAACCAGCCAGGCCAAACCTCAAAACTGGAGCGTCGAGTTACCAACTTATAATTCATTTTACGCATATTCAATCACGGATATCTTAATAACCTGTCCATAAACCTATACTTTTAATCCGCACATATTCATTATTATATGGCCTAAATGCCTGGATTGAGGTTTGATTAACGGTTTTGTAGTGTAATTTTGCCGTTATTTGGCGGGTTAGTTTCTTTAACAATACATATTATATAAACAGACCACTTGGCTTTGCCACTTACCAGTTGTATGCATAGGTGCAGTGAACTGAAAATGGTGATTTTCAGGTAAATTACAATTAAAAATACCCAAGTAAAAAAAATATAGGTGAGTAAAATACCCAAACGACCAAAAAGGTTATCTGGAGCTTTTTGTATTTTGTTACCTTTTTATGACTTCAAGGAAACACTGTTCTGCCTGCAGAGAAACTGTTCCCTGAACTTCTGACACACCCCTTTTGGACAATAATGATGTGTTTCTTGTTACCTTTCTATAACTTCAAGGAAACACTGTTCTGCCTGCAGGCACTGTCCCCTGAACTTCTGACATACCCCTTTCAACAATAATGGTTTGTTTCTTGCTACCTTTCTATGACTTCAAGGAAACACTGTTCTGCCTGCATACACGGCCCCCTGAACTTCTGACACACACCTTTCAACAATAATGTGTTTCTTGTTACCTTCTATAACTTCCTGGAAACACTATTCTGCCTGCAGACACTGTCCCCTGAACTTCTGACAAACCAATTTCAACAATAATGGTTGGTTTCTTGTTACCTTTCTATAACTTCAAGGAAACACTGTTCTGCCTGCAGACACTGTCCCCTGAACTTCTGACATACTCCTTTCAACAATAATGCCAGAGAATAATCATCCATGTAGTTGATGTATTTTTCTGAAATAGTATTAAATTTCCATCGATTAATCACCATATTATCTAATAACTTAATATCAGCTAAAACACATGAGGTGAATTATACCTATGCAACTATTTGACCGTTCACCTTACATAAAACTACTTTTTGTAAACAACTTCAATGAACGTCTGTAATTAATACATGTAGTTTTGAAGACTGAAATGTCATTTTACTGCAATGTTGGTCATTAAAGTTTCTTACGAACAGTAAACACATACATTCAATGGCAATTTAAAAGCTATATCGCTAATGTACACTACAACAGATTATGCAAAGATTTTAAGTAATCCAGTTTTTCATATTAAATAAAAAACAAACAGATACTGAAGTCATATATTCCATAAGGAAATCTTAGACAGTTGTAAATTTGCTCCACTTTGTATTCATAAGAACTTCGAACACCTCTTTAAAAATACACAGGACTTTTGCATACACTAAAACTATACAATTCTACGTGTACTGAATAATCTTATTGGATCTAACGGCATTTTATTGAAAAATAATTACTTCTATGCCAGACTTATTCGTATTCCATTTACTATTTACTTTAGTTATTAAAATATTGCCACTCTTCTAAGTTTTAAAGTAAACTAGTTTTAATAAACTACCGAAAGATCTATTTTAACAGTATTTCAACATCATTAAATATATTTCTTGCAGTCCTGCATTATATAAAGTCTTGCAGTTCATTTTTGTGACCTTATTTTTGTTATTGAGTATAACACAGAGGCGCGAATTTATGTGACCTTACCCTTGTTAGCGAGTATAATATTAATGGTAGCTTCTATTGTAGTGAGTATTGGTTCTAGAAGATCTTGTCTCGTGCCAATGATTGAGAATCCATTCCATGTATACACTAGCTCCTGCACGGGAAATAAAACCACAGAAAATGATTTGCAAGTTTTCTTTGATTTTTTAGGATCCTTTACAAACCTGGCTTACCATGAATTCCAGTTTGGTTATGTTTTCTATTTATTGAATGAACTGTTTGACAACTTTAATATCAATTAATAATATATTATTAAGTTATTTAGACATGTTCCTGGAGTCTATATCTCTGGAGAAAGGACAAGGATGAAGAGAAATCTGGGATCAACCTCTTATCTTCCTATCAGATTATAATCCTCTGGTTGTTACACAAGCCCGGAGGACAGACTGCAGTATATGGAACCGTCCAGTTAACATACCCTACTGGCAAACAAAGCAGTGGGAGTATATATTCCTCTGGTGGCTGAAGGATAGATTGCAGTACAGGGAACCGTCCGGTTAACATCACCTACTGGCAGAACAAAGCAGTGGGAGTATTTATTCCTCTGTTGCCTGGAGGACAGACTCCAGTATATGGAACCGTCCAGTTAACATACCCTACTGGCAAACAAAGCAGTGGGAATATATATTCCTCTGGTGCCCGGAGGACAGATTCCAGTTCAGGGAACCGTCCGGTTAACATCACCTACTGGAAAACAAAGCAGTGGGAGTATATATTCCTCTGGTGGCTGAAGGATAGATTGCAGTACAGGGAACAGTCCGGTTAACATACCCTATTGGCAAACAAAGCAGTGGGAGTATTTATTCCTCTGTTGCCCGGAGGACAGACTCCAGTATATGGAACCGTCCAGTTAACATCACCTACTGGCAAACAAAGCAGTGGGAATATATATTCCTCTGGTGCCCGTAGGACAGACTCCAGTTCAGGGAACCGTCCGGTTAACATTACCTACTGGAAAACAAAGCAGTGGGAGTATATATTCCTCCGGTGGCTGAAGGATAGATTGCAGTACAGGGAACCGTCCGGTTAACATACCCTATTGGCAAACATGGCAGTGGGAGTATTTATTCCTCTGTTGCCCGGAGGACAGACTCCAGTACAGGGAACCGTCCGGTTAACATCACCTGCTGGCAAACAAAGCAGTGGGAGTATATATTCCTCTGGTGCCCGGAGGACAGACTCCAGTTCAGGGAACCATCCGGTTAACATCATCCCCTACTGGAAATCAAAGCAGTTGAAGTCTAGATTCCTCTGGTGCCCAGAGGACAGACTCCAGTTCAGGGATCCAATCCAGTTAACATCATCCTCTTCTGGAAATCAAAGCAGTGGAAGTATATACTCTCTGGTGCTCGGAGGAAAGACTGCAGTATGTGGAACCATCCGGTTAACATACCCTACTGGCAAACAAAGCAGTGGGAGTGCATATTCCTCTGGTGCCCAGAGGACAGACTCCAGTTCAGGGAACCATCCGGTTAACATCATCTACTGGAAATCAAAGCAGTGGAAGTATATACTCTCTGGTGCTCTGAGGAAAGACAGCAGTATAGGGAACCATCCGGTTAACATCCCCTACTGGAAAACAAAGCAGTGGGAGTGTATATTCCTCTGGTGCTCAGAAGACAGACTGCAGTATAGGGAACCGTCCGGTTAACATCCCATAGTGAAAAACAAAGCAGTGGGAGTATCTATTCTTCTGGTGCCCAGCAGACAGACTGCAGTATAGGGACTGTCCGGTTAACATCCCCTACTGGAAAACAAAGCATTGGGAGTATATATCCCTCCGGTGACTGGAGGACAGACTGCAGTCCAGGGAACCATGCAGTTAACATCTCCTGCTGGCAAACAAATCAATGGGGGTATATTTTTCTCTATGCCCATTAGACAGACTTCAGTACAGGGAACCGTCCTGTTAACATTCCCTACTGGCAAAAAAGCAGTGGGAGTATATATTCCTCTGGTGCCGAGCAGACAGACTCCAGTTCAGGGAACCGTCCGGTCAACATCCCCAACTGGCAAATAAAGCAGTGGGATTATATATCTCTCTGGTTCCCGGAGGACAGACTCCAGTTCAGGGAACCATGCTGTTAACATCCGCTGCTGGCAAACAAAGCAGTGGGAGTATATATTCCTCTGGTGCCCAGAGGACAGACTCCAGTTCAGGGAACCGTCCGGTTAACATACCCTACTGGAAAACAAAGCTGTGGGAGTATATATTCCTCTGTATATATACAGACTCCAGTACAGAGGACCGTCCGGTTAACATCCCCTACTGGCAAACAAAGTAATGGGAGTATATATTCCTCTGGTGCCCAGCAGACAGACTCCAGTTCAGGGAACCGTCCGGTTAACATCCCCACTGACAAATAAAGCAGTGGGATTATATATCTCTCTGGTGCCCGGAGGACAGACTCCAGTTCAGGGAACCATGCTGTTAACATCCGCTGCTGGCAAACAAAGCAATGGGAGTATATTATATTCCTCTGGTGCCCGGAGGACAGACTCCAGTTCAGGGAACCGTCCAGTTAACATCACCTACTGGCAAACAAAGCAGTGGGAGTATATATTCCTCTGGTGCCCAAAGGACAGACTACAGCTCAGGGAACCGTCCGGTATACAAAGCTGTGGGAGTATAAATTCCTTTGGTGCCCGGAGGACAGACTCCAGTTCAGGGAACCGTCTGGTTAACATCACCTACTGGCAAACAAAGCAATGGTAGTATATATTCCCCTGGTGCCCAACAGACAGACTCCAGTTCATGGTTAACATCACCTACTGGCAAACAAAGCACTGGGATTAAGTGATTTGCCCAAGGTCACTAGTGAAGTGTTTTGCATCAATGTCATGACCCTGTAACCTTTCCACTATCAGGCAAATACACTACAATGGTGCCCTTAACATTTTGTATGTCCTAAGTATTATTTAGCAAAATCACACATTTACATATTGTTTACATTCGAATTTCTGAACTCACCAAGGCTGGCAGGGTCAGGTGGCAGTTCTGGTCAAGGTACCGTTTAGCTTTGTTCACAGCAAACTTCTCTATAGGTATAGACTTGCCAGCAATTCTCTGTTTTAACTTTGGCACCTCCCTGTAGTATATACATACATGCATTTAAGTTTGTATGAACAGTTTATTTAATTCTTAGATATTTGTCCCTTCAATACAATATCTGTACACTAAAACAGTGCACATGAACTGTACACTATAATTGTACTCATGTGACTGTCTTTTCTCTATAACAAACGTATTTATGTGTCCCACAAGTGATTACGCGTGTAATATGGGCAAGTGTGTTTAGCTAGTATTATGACAAGTCTGATATAAATATACTAACCCATTACAACAGTAATTTTAGTAGAAGTGTATCTACCGACAATATCATAATATCACACAGAATGTGATCCACATATGCGAGGCTTTTGATATATTCACAAGTTTAAGAAAACTGTCACTTTACCTAAGAGCAGTAACTATGCCAATATGTTTATCTGAGTCTGTAATTTAGCTTATTAAATTTGTCTAAAATAAAATGAAAAAACAACAACAGTAACCTACCCCATGAGGTACTGTAGATGCTCTGTGGAGTCCTCTGTCTGTTCTGGGCACATCATGAGGAATGCGGCCTTCTGATATGTGTATGTGGCCTTACTCCAGCGACTCTCCTTACACAGAATCTCTGCATATTTCATACCCATTAACCAGTCTCCTTTGAAACTGAAATATTATTCACAGGTGTAGTGCAGAACAGCAGTGAGTTGTCTCACCTGATAACTCTCTCTCTAGAGAATCAAGTCTAGCCATTTGGTTCAACTCTGTTTTACTAAAACAGAGTTGAACCAAATGAAGTATAGCGAAACAACAATAACAATAGGTCAATGACCTTGAAGCTCTACCGATAGGTTTTTGACAGCTAGATCAGCATTCCTGTGAAGTTTCATGAAAGTCTGTCAAGTAGTTTCAGAGGAGTAGTCGCTACAAGTTTTTACTATATAACTCTATGTAAACAAAGATGGTTGTGGCAGCCATTTTTAATGTCAAATCAAAATAATTTTCAACACGGACCAACTTCATGTAACGCTGATCATTTTAGAAAAAATCCCATATCACTTATAGTTTTCAAGAAGTAGTCTCTACAAATATTTTTTTTAAAAACCTATTTTTAGCCATGGTGTCCATCTTGAATTTCCAGCTGACCTGAAAGTTTGCTAGGATCAACTAGATATCAAGAGCAACATTCCTGTGAAGTTTCATGGAAATCCGCCAAGTAGTTTCAGAAGAGTAGTCGATACAAACTTTTACTATATAAGTCTTTGTAAACAAAGATGGCCACTGGCAGCCATGTTTAACGTTGAATTAAAATGAATTTCGACTATGACCAACTTCATGTCATGCTGATCATTTTAGAAAAAGTCCAATATCAATATCTCTTACAGTTTTGAAGAAGTAGTCCCTACAAACTTATTTTTTGAAAATCTATTTTTAGCCATGGTGGCCATCTTGAATTTCCGGCCGACATGAAATTTTGCTAAGATCAATTAGACATCAAGAGCAACATTCGTGTGAAGTTACATGAAAATCCATCAAGTAGTTTCAGAGCAGTAGTCGCTACAAGTTTTCATTATATAACTCTATGTAAACAAAGATGGCCACTGGCAGCCATGTTTAAAGTCGAATCAAAATAATGTTCAACTCGTATAACCATCATGTCATGCTGATCATTTTAGAAAAAGTCCCATATCAATATCTCTTATAGTTTTCAAGAAGTAGTCGCTACAAACTTATTTTTTAAAAATCTATTTTTAGCCGTGGCGGCCATCTTGAATTTCCGGCAGACCTGAAATTTTGCTAGGATCAACAAGACATCACGAGCAACATTCCTGTGAAGTTTCATGAACATCCGTCAAGTAGTTTCAGAGGGGTAGTTGCTACAAGTTTTTACTATATAACTCTATGTAACCAAATATGGCCACTGGTAGCCATGTTTAACGTCGAATCAAAATAATGTTCGACTCGGATCAACACCATGTCATGCTGATCATTTTAGAAAAAGTCCCATATCAATATCACTTATAGTTTTCAAGAAGTAGTCGCTACAAACTTATTTTTTAACAATCTATTTTTAGCTGTGCCGGCCATTTTGAATTTCTGGCAGATCTGAAATTTTGCTAGGATCAATTAGACATTAAGAGCAACATTCCTGTAAAGTTTCATGAAAATCGGCCAAGTAGTTTCAGAGGAGTAGTCGCTACAAGTTTTTACTATATAACTCTATGTAAACAAAGATTTTTGACAAGGACCAACATCATGTCATGCTGATCATTTTAGAAAAAGTCCCATATCAATATCACTTATAGTTTTCAAGAAGTAGTCGCTACAAACTTGTATTTTGAAAATGTATTTTTAGCCAGGGCGGCCATCTTGAATTTCCGGCCGACCTGAAATTTTGCTAGGATCAATAAGACATCAAGTGCAACATTCCTGTGAAGTTTCATGAAAATCCGTCAAGTAGTTTCAGAGGAGTAGTCGCTACAAGTTTTCATTATATAACTCTTTGTAAACAAAGATGGCCGCTGGCAGTCATGTTTAACGTCGAATCAAAACGATTTTCGACAAGGACCAACATCATGTCATGCAGATCATTTTAGAAAAAGTGCCATATCAATATCACTTAGAGTTTCCAGAAGTAGTCGCTACAAACTTGTTTTTTAAAAGCCTATTTTTAGATTTGGCAGCCATCTTGGATTTCACATCAACATGAATTTTTGCTAGGATCAACTAGACTTCATGGGCAACTTTTCTGTAAAGTTTCATGAAAATCCATTCAGTAGTTTCAGAGGAGTAGTCGCTACAAAAAAAAGTTTACGGACAGACAGACGGACGGACGGACGATGGACGCCGCACCACGGCATAAGCTCTGCTGATCTCTGATCAGTCGAGCTAATGACACCACATAAGCTCCCAGTAACACAGATGATAAAGCTGTTCAACACTTACCAGTGGCACCACATAACCTCCCATTAACATAGATGAGGAAAGTGTCCAACACTTACAAATGACACCACATAAGCTCCCAGTAACATAGATGATAAAGCTGTCCAACACTTACCAGTGGCACCACAAAAGCTCCCAGTAACATAGATGATGGAACTGTCCAACACTTACCAATGACACCACATAAGCTCCCAGTAACATAGATGATGAAACTGACGCCATTCTTGTTGTGATTCTATAGACTCTTCAAACTTTTCTATCGCCTAAAAAAGGTACATAGATCCTGAATAGTTAAAATGCAATGGAAATACATGTATCTGGAAGTTTAATGGATGAGAACTTTGCATGATTTCATACATGTATCTGAAAGTTTAATGGATGAGAACTTTGCATGATTTCAAAATAATAAAAGACTTTTGAGAAGCTTATTAACTTCAGTCTTTCTTTTTTAATTTAATCCCCGAACAACTTATTTTGCTATGAAACTAGTCGGTATATTCAAAAGGATCAAGCTTGTTATAAAAAAGCGATTGTGAAATCAACTAAAGCCGTGTTTACCTGATCTATGTTTCCTCGGATCTCTTCAACTCGACCAGCAAAAAACAAAAACAGAGCACCCTGCAATGTCAATAAGATTTTTTTGTAAACTTAAGGAAAAAAACTTCTTTTTTTTTATAAAGTTTTTGACATATGAACCTGTAATACATCACAAATATATTCTACTTCTGCCTTGCAACAACTCATCCAAACTAAAGTCTTTAATCCACTAACATGGTCACATGATAATTGCAACAGCAATAATTAAACATAGTTTTTTGAAATTTATAAAAATTAAAGTTTATCTGAGAGTACACTAAACATGCGAGGCCGCAATATGTCAGAATAGTTCAACAAATTATTGTTCAAACTGATATAAAAACCAAAAGGTAATACTCTATTAAATATGACAAACTTACCTTGGGATAATGTTCTAGACATGGCTGGATTAGTCTGTCTGCCATATCTATATCACCATCGGCAAGACCTGCAAGGGAAAGTACATAGAATTAGTGAGTTCATCAACACATATATCAAATAAATACTAAGGGTTACATTTTCACATACCACAGTATCTGAATAGTGAACCTTACCAGATCCTAACACATGCCATACTTTATCTGCAAACAAACAATTTTTAATGTGAAATCAGATCACGAAAGGAGCACTGGTTCTTGAGGACAATATTTTAAAAGCTCTTCATAAATAACTCTGCGTAAAATATGTGACCTACGGGGTGGGATTATTTTTAACCCCTTCAGGGTCATAATGTATTTGAAACTGAATTCAGATCACCAGAGAAATATGAAATTTTAATGCTTCTGGCAAATCAGTTTGTGAAAAGAAGATTTGTTAACAGCTCTCTCTATATTTATCTGAAAAGACAAATGCAGGGCCTCCACACAGGGGCCTTTTTTTTACCTTAGGCAATTCATTATACTAATTTGATAACCTAAGATTCATCTCTTATTAGATGCTTCATGCCAAATATAACTCCTATTTTGCAGCTTCAAAGAAAATGGTCATCAAAATGTCCTTGTATATCTCTACATAAAATAAAGTGACCCAGATTGAGTCAATGTTGACCCCAAGGATTTTGTGTTTACAAACTTGATCAATACCCCATTAATAAGACATTTGATGACAAATATAACTCATGTTTTGCTGCTTTGAAGAAAACCATATTATAAATTTTCCTTGTACAAAATAATGTGACTCGGGAATGAATGGAATTGGGTTTTATGTCCCATTAACATATCATATAAGAAGATATTGTTGACCCCAGGGACTTTATTTTAACAAGATACTCCAGTATTGCATGGCATACATGATGTCCCCTACTGGCCAGATGTTTGACAGTAAATGTTTTTTGTTGGACCAGACCAAACAAAAGGCTATGATTTAGACAAATAACAAAGGCATGCTACAATTCGCAACCTTAACAAAACAAATTTGAGTACATAATCTTCCTTACAAATTTGTAAAGGATATACCTCACTTAAATCCAGTAAGTTTACAAACATATTACAAATATAATACAACAAATAATAAAAATACATACGCAAAGAAATTAACATCAATTTCAAGTCATGTATTAATATATATCTCTATTTGAAGGGAAGTAACTATAGAATATTTACTGAGTATAAAGATAGACGCATTAAGCTCCCTTATTCAGCTGTATAACTAACGACTGAAATCTGTTACCATAACAACCACAATTTTGGCCATATCACCAAAATAAAATTGTGTGCAAAATCTCCAAATGCTCCTCTACCTATGTACCAAGTTTTATTACAATATCTTTTTATATATTTCAAGTTATAGCATGATCCTATTTTGTGTGCATTTTTTTTATTTACTATGTTGTTGCATTAGCAACCACAATTTTGGCCCTATCAACAAAATAACGTGCATAATCTCCTTATGTCCCTCTATCTTATGTAAAAAGTTTCATGAAAATACCTTTTATACTTTTTAAGTTATCACAGGATCCAGTTTTCGGATGGACTGACCTTCTTGTTTTTTTACTATTTTGTTGCCATAGCAACCACAATTTCGGCCATATCAACAAAATTAAATAACGTGCATAATCTCCTTATGCCCCTCTACCACATGTAAAAAGTTTCATGAAAAACTTTTTAGGTTATCGCAGGATCCGTATTTCTGGACAGACAGGAGGTAACCCTATAGTCCCATCCGGTGACACACCGGTAGGGGACTAACAAACGTATTGAATCTCATTGTCAATAATATGTTTAATGCAGAAAATAAATCTCATTGGCTATCGGTTCTGGTGAAGATATTTTAGTTTTCCCTTTACACTGGTAACTCTATATAAAATCATTTCTGGCTTGCGGAACGTCGGTGGTTCTACCCAGGTGCCCGCCCGTGCACGAAAATTGCCCGGAGGGGCACCTGGGGTCTTCCTCCACCAGTGGAAGCTGAAAAGTCGCCATATGACCTTAGCTGTTGGTGCGACTATAAAATTTGATTTAATTCAATAAAATCATTTATCATGCATATATGCACTTTTCTGCCTAATAAAGGGGTGACCTAATAAATTTTGCTTTATTAGGCACTGACCAATTAAGCAAATCAATGCGGAATCCCTCGGCGTTTATTGTACGTTATCTAACATCATGTACGTATTGTTATCTGACGTCATAAAACAAACAAAAAACAACAACATGGCGGCATCCTCAATAAGCTTAATATTCCGCGAAATAGATAATAGTAATTCAATATGGATAATCTACATGATAAATAGAATATTGTGTCAGTGCTTTTTACTATCAAGTTTATTAGGCCTCATCTAATAAACTTGATAGCAAAAGGCAGTGACATAATATTCTTTATATAATATCATGTAAACTGTGGTTATCCATTGATGACCCAATGGAATTTATTTTGTACAAACTTCATTCTCCATGGCAATAAGGTGTTTCTTGCAAATTTTTAAATGTCATTGATTTTTAAGATTTTGTGAAGATTTTTACCCTAATTTTAACTAAAGGGACTTCAGCTGCATGCTTCTGTAGCTCAGTGGAAAAAAGCTTTGACTTTACAGCTACGGACCTGTGCCCTGCACTGCCGGGAGGATGCATGCTTGATCTCTCTCTGCGGTTGCTGCCCCAGTATAACCTAATGTGATGTGTTAATGGGTGTGAAACCCCATTTCATTACATGAAGAGTTGCCAATTGTGTAAACTGATGCAGGCAGACAGGGGACAGAGGACTGACCTAATGCCATCCCATAGGCCCTTCAGGCCTTCGACCATCAGAGCTAAATTGATTGATAACACCTTACCTAATACATAACTGACAACAGTGTGGTATGCTATGAGTATTATGGAACATAATGGTCCCCGCAGACTGGAGAATAGATCCGCCCCTCTCTCTAGTTCAGTCAGGCCTACTGTCTGTAAACAAAAATACCATCTATCTTAGTATATCTCTCTAGTTCAGTCAAGCCTACTTTCTGTAAACAAAAACACCATCTATCTTAGTATATCTCTCTAGTTCAGTCAGGCCGACTTTCTGTAAACAAAAAACACCATCTATCTTAGTATATCTCTCTAGTTCAGTCAGGCCGACTTTCTGTAAACAAAAACACCATCTATCTTAGTATATATAAACGAAGGTTCATTGCAACACTGGTGTAACTACAGATACAGAATGTGTAACTACATATACAGAATGTGTAACTACAGATACAGAATGTGTAACTACATATACAGCATGTGTAACTACATATACAGAATGTGTAACTACATATACAGAATGTGTAACTACAGATACAGAATGTGTAACTACATATACAGAATGTGTAACTACAGATACAGAATGTGTAACTACAGATACAGAATGTGTAACTACAGATACAGAATGTGTAACTACAGATACAGAAGGTGTAACTACAGATACAGAATGTGTAACTACATATACAGATGTAACTACAGATACAGAATGTGTAACTACAGATACAGAATGTGTAACTACAGATACAGAATGTGTAACTACATATACAGAATGTGTAACTACAGATACAGAATGTGTAACTACATATAAATAAAGGAGATACAGAAGTGTTGCATTGAATATCTTGATATAAACAATGTTTTTTATTTCAAAATGATTACTGTTTGGGGCGCATGTTTCAGCCAAACGATTTTTTAGCATATACATGAACAATCTGGACAATCTGGACAATACTAACATACATTATATATCCTTGAAAATGGAATTTTTGGTGGTAAATAAAAAACACCTTATATTTTAAAACCTGTTCATAATAGTTTACAGCCAAAACGCGAAGTAAATTCTTTGTTGCTGGGACAGCAGAAAATAGAAAATCTCAATTCAGCAAGCTTTATTTTTTTCAACCAGTTTCAAACAATAAAGAATTTTATAAATGTAACCGCTAAAATTGCCTGTTTCACTGATATGCAACTTACTTAGGTATAGCGAAACTGTGTCTGAAAAAACACAGAAACAAGTGCCCCAAATAATAAGATTAGTTAAAGAATAGTATAAAGCTGATTGTTTCTGCATATTATTAACTGTTGCGCCAATAATATATTTAACCCAATGGTAAAATAAGACGAGAAAAATAGAACTCAAAATTTTATTTAATTATATGCAAGCAGGTTTAAAGTGAAAATGATACTGGATAAATAAATTGTGATGCTAATTTCAATGCTTGTTAAGAACTTCAAGATTGCCGTGTGTCCCTTTAAGGTTGTAATGCTCAATGAGGGTATTCATCATTTAATAGAGGGCTGGTGTGGCGCAGTCGGAAGTGGGCGGATTTGTAACCGGAGGCCCCGGGTTCAATCCTCCGTGGTGCCACTGAGATTCGTTGGTGTGTTCTTGGGCAAGACACTTTCCCTTAGCCTCGTCCGTCCGATGGGGACGTAAACCTGTGTATCGGTCTATCCTACGAGCACGTTAAAGAACCATAGGTATCTATTCGATAATAAGAGTAGAGCACGGTTCCCGGATTCCTATGTATTTTTCCCCTTTCTCTGGGGCGGCTCTAAAAAATCTATACTGTGTTGATGAACCGTTAAACAACATTCAATTCAATTCATCATTTAGTATGGATAATAATGTTCTTTATTTTAATTCCTAAAAGTGGAACGTGTTGTTGTTAACGAGTTCCTTTTGGCCGATTTCCAAGAACAGTATTTCCACTGCATTGATAAACAATGAAACCATCACCATGAATATTCATTTACAGAAAACAAAAGCATTTAGTGAGATTATTCAAGAATATTGAGATGATTATTTAGATTGATTCAGGCAGAAACAATTGTCATTCACACGTTAGGGGAATATGTGGTCTTTATGCAGATGCATTTAACCACTTGGGGATCAGTTTGCATCAGTAATAAATCGAGTCAACCCATTAAACTCTGTAATTCATAATTCATGTAATTCTCATAATTCAGACGATTATTTATAATTATTTTATGCTTTCCAGTGATTTATACAATTTCTCAGTGAAATAAAAGTGGTAATCCACTTTTTTCAAACAGTGAAATTACAGTGATTATCTCCCTTCAAAAGGCTGTTATTCTTACCTCAGTTTGCTAGTTGTATGTTTGCCGTGATATATAAACTATATATTTCATAGATTTTTGAATAAACTTTGATGTTTATTTCACATAAAATGTTTTTACTGAAATAAACATTTTCAGAATTATTTTTGTCATGTATTAACTAGTGATCTGTAGTGAAGCGGTTATAAATTGGGGCTACCAGTGGGGAATACAAATGTGAAATAGACACAAAAGCACTGTTGGAAGCATAAAATAAAAAGTTTGTTTTTTTTCAGTAGAAAATGCAACTTTATTTCATCTCGTGAGCTCCCGAAACAGTATTCTCACTCGTGGCTAGTAGACAAAACAAGTGAGAATACTGTTTTGGGAGCTCACGAGATGAAATACAGTTGCATCTTCTACTGAAAAAAACACCAAATATCCTCTATGTATTCGATGACACTGCTGCGCAATACAGAACATACAAAACTGCATGGATAAACCGGCTTGGATGTACAGTACCGGTTTAAACAAGTATATTCTAGATCAAGCTTATATTCTGACTAGGAAACAAGATTTGAGACTATAAGAATTGTTCACGGGTATCCATTGCAGACTAAGGGAATTCCGACCCAAGATATAAATGAGGCTCTGCAAGAAGTTCAATTATACACTAACCATGAGTTGGAATTTGAACCAGATTACCATGATTGATTCTTTTTTATTCTGGCATATTGTTCCAATTTTGTGCATTGACGTCACCATCAACGGTGTTTGAATGTTTTTATTTTATCGTGCAACTGTTAATTTTCAACATAATTTTTAATACGCATGTTATAGGGGTAACTGTATTGAAATTTTAATATTTGCGACGGTATATCAGTCATTTAATGGTCGTACATTTTGTTTAATGGCGACATATTTGGGGACCAGTTAAACACAATTTGCGACCATTAAATGACCGATACCGCAAATATCAAAATTTCACTACTTGTTAACGCGTTTCTAATGGATTTAATTGTTTGTGATAGCTTTACTCCCAAAGCTTTACCAGCACAAGTGTAAAACAAGGGTATCATTACCTGGTATGCAAGAAAAATGTCTCATTATTAAATAGATGGCAGTGTAATTGTGACTTTAATTGGAGTACCCAGGTAGGATATTCGAATCAAGATTAATTTGGTGAAAGTGCCCTACCATAACCGAGACATTCTGTATTGGTTTGATATTTAGCATATTTTCTTGTGTATCAAATCTCACTTCTTAAGTCTTAACAAATTTATATTAACTGAACAGACTAAAACTTCATGCACTAATCAGTCTGGTTAACTTGGCGCACAGTACACATGCTTCTCACCAGTTTTAATTGCAGTTTGGGAAGTAGGTATGTGAGATTGTACAATGGTTGCCAAATCGCCCAAGTGGGTTTTGTCTGGTTTCGTCCCCAAGTATGATCACCACATGCAACCATCTGTGCGGCTGGTTCAAAGCTCACATGAGCTCGTGTTAATTGTTATATGTACCTTGTCAACTTTAAATCAAGATAATTCTTCTTATTACCAACCTCCTACAACATTTAGAACTCACTTTGTTCCCTGAGAATCCTACAAACTCCAGCAGTTTTAAAACCTTGCCTGGAAGCAATGAGATCATCTGAAATGGAACAAATTTTGATTAAAGGAACACATGGTAATCTTGATTTTTTAAAAACTCACGGCGTCTCGTTAGTTTTTCTACATAATTTACATTTGTTCGATCATTAATATTAATTATAAGAATATTGTGCTGAAAGATGACGTTAAACACCAAACAAACAATATATATAAGAATAGATTAAAGCAAATAGTTTTTTAGCGTATTATTAACAGTTCATGACATTGCACCAATAATATATTTAAACCTATGGTAGAATAGGACAAACAAATTCAAAATTTTATTTAATTATATGCAAGCAGTTCTAAAGACAAAATTATACTGGATAATTAAATTGAGACACAACGCGACATTGCGATACGACATCTAATTGTCGCGATGTCGTATCGCAATGTCGCGATGTCATAACGCAACGTCGAGTTGTCGGGTGTCACACTGTTGCCCACGACAACGCAACATTATGTGGCATTGTCGTAATGTCGCCCACGACAACGCAACATTCTTTCAATTGTCTTAATGTCGCCGACGACAACACGACATTCTTTCATTGTCGCGATGTCGAACCAAATCATTTATACTGGATAGTTTTTAAGGTGGCACCGCTTCTTCACGTGTTATATTCGTGCCGGTGTTACGTTACAAACTACCAAATATAAATGATCAGGTCGACATCATGATATTACAACAATTGAAAGAATATTGCGTTGTCGTTGGCAACATTACAACTATTGAAAGAATGTTGCGTTGTCGTGGGTGACATTACGACAATGCGACATAATGTCATGTTGTCGTGGGCGACAATGCGACACCCAACAACTCAACATTGCGATAGAACATCGCGACATTGTGATACGCGACAATTATGTCGCGATGTCGTATCGCAATGTCACGTTGTCGTATTGCAATGTCGAGTTGTCGTATCGCAATGTCGAGTTGTCGTATCGCAATTTTGCACTGTCATATCGTAATGTCGCGATGTTTCATTGTCGGGTGTCACATTGTTGCCCACGACAATGCGACATTGTATCTGACCCAACCGGACACCGTTTGAAACTGCACATGGCTGCAGGATTTTAACCTACTTCGTCCAGCTAGGTTCTGTTCTGTTTCTTGTTGTTGTTGTTTATTTATCAAAATTATGGTCACTTTTACCCGTGTATTAACTTGTAATCAATTTCAATTCTTCTTTCCACCAATAAATTTTTATTTTATTTTTTTAGTAAATACTACAGTAAAGTTTTTTTCAATGTGTGGGACAGACATAGGGAAGTTGAATCAACGGGTAGTGCCTCTTGTTAAGTTATTTGTTAAGTTATTTGTCCCTGGACAAGTTCAAAACCAGTTGCATCATACTAGACACATCAGAGTTATAGCCTTTGATTTTTAGCTTGACTATTCGAAGAATAAGAGAGCTGATGTAATCACACCGGCGACGGCGTCCCACATCAAGGTTTCCGTGTAAACTGTGTTTCCAAGTCTATATCTCTTTCATTTCTTATCCTAGCACAACCAAATTTGGCCATGGGCTTCCTTATAGCCTTATCTTAAGGGCTGCATAAGCAATTTTTGTTCCTGTAACCCATGGGCTCCCATGGGACCCAAATTATGATAGCCCATAAAATGTGTCCCATTTCACATCAAATTTTGCGTGTAAGCTGTGTTTACAAGTCTATATCTCTTACAATTCTTACCCTAGCACAACCAAATTTGGCCATGAGCTTCCTTATAGCATTATCTTAAGGGCTGCTTAAGTAATTTTGGTTCCTGTAATCCCTGAGCTCCCATGGAACCCAAATTCTGATGTAAGCTGTGTTTACAGGTCTATATCTCTTACATTTCTTGTCCTAGCTGAACTAAATTTGGGAATTGGTTTCCTTATAGTATGTTGTAAAGGGTTGCATAAGTAATTTTGTCTTCTGCAAATTCTGGGCTCCCATGGTACCCAAATTGTGATGGCCCATAAATGTGCAATAAAGGCAGATCTAGGTTTGCATGTAAGCATATATCTATAATTTTGGTTTGGGATTTCTTATAGCATTATGCATCTTATTCATACTTCACCCATATTGGAGCATGTGCTCCCTCCTCCACCCCCTGCCCCAACTACCACCCCCGCCCACTCCACACTTTTGTTTTTTATTCCCATTTCTGTGTTGTTTTAGTCAATTCTTACACATAGCTTCTAACACATATATGTTGCCCCCCACTCCCACCCCACCGCCTCTCCCACCCACTCGAAACTCAATGTTTTTTTCAGTCAATTCTGACATATAGCTATGTTGCACCCCCCCACAGCCCCCGCCACCACTCGGAACTGGTATGTATATATTTCTGTGTTGTTTTGGTCAATTCTTACACATATATAGCTATGTTGCATGGAGCCCCCCGCCCCCCCCCCCCCCCCCCCCCCCCCCCCCCCCCCCACTCCCACACCCACAAACCCCACTCGAAACTTTTTTTTTTTTTTTTTTACATATTTCTGTGTTGTTTTGGTCAATTCTTACACATATAGCTATGTCCGCCTCGCTCCCCCGCCTCCCCACCCCCACCCACCAACGATGCAACCATCCCATCATCACTTTTTTTTTTTTTTACATATGTCTGTGTTTTTTGTTTTATCAATGATGCGCTACCTCCCTGCCTCGAGTTGCCTTTTGACCAGACCACAAATTTCTTAAAATTACAGCAATTTTGGATTAAAACAGGTAAAATAATAAAATTTCACACATAATTTTATATCGGCCCGAGTTTCTATACAAGCCCCGTCCCCCAACCCCACCCCACATTGATTTAGCCTTGTTTTATGATGGTATATACTAGTTATATAATTTATTATTCTCTGAAAAATCAAATGTTCTCCGACAGCTCTTGTTTAAAAAACTGTTTTCTGGTAGGCCTTAGACTATTCAAGCCAGTAGAGTGATACAGGCCCTCTTTTGCATCTTGTTCCCGGAAGATTACTTAATACACGCCACTCTGTAAATGACATAATTTTAGACATGGAGGTCATCTTGAATGACAGTTTGGCCATAAAACACAAATCTGTCTATCCATCAGCAATTTCATAAAATAATATTCTAGTCTAGATTTGAAACAGTTTAATGACAAATGATCACAATATATTTGGAATGGATTGACCCTTTAAGATTTTGGTAGGTCGCCCAAGATTGCCAGGTTGGCTAAAACTATATAAAATTGATGGAAATTTGAAATGTCCAGCAATCGTGCAAATATTCATACAGTCTTTCCTATCAAATCTTGCATTCTTAGTACTTTCAGTACTTTGATTTATCAAAAGGCCAGTAATTATGTAGGGGAATAACCCTGCAAGTGATGTGGCAAATATCGCCACCAGATGTCGCACCGTTTCACTTTGCACGTAATGAAATCAGATTCTGTCGAACAGATTGCGTTTGCATTGCACCGACTTTGTTTTCGCCCGATCATTTTACTTACCACCAGACTAAATGAGTTTGCGTTAAACTGATTCATATTGCATCAATCTGATTTACTTTGTTCTGTATCACTTCACATTTTTCGATGAATCATTGAAGTTTTCCTTGTACCGACTTGTATTTTATTGTATTGCATTAGTTTTTTTGTCAAATGGTTTGTCATTGCACTGAATGATTTCTATTTGCGTCGTATGGTTTGAAATTTTACACTGTATCATTTCACTTCGAACCGTATCAATTCACTTTGTAACGAATGAACAGAGTTTACACGTCGCATCGAATCAATATGTACGTCATCAAATGACTTCATGTTGAATTAAATGGCCTGTCATTGAATGGTTTGTAAATATCCACATTTTGACGGATATGGCTTCCCATAGAAGAAGCCATCTATCAACATGTCTGCGAACACGTTTCCACAAAATTGGCAAAATCGTCTGCAACGTATCATCTTTGTTCTGACGTTTCGCTTTGACAGTTGTTTTGTCTAGGATTTGTTTGCATGAAAGTGACAGTTTAAAGAGACTGGAGGTGATTAGGACGTCATTGTATGGACCAGCCTTAGATATTGGTTAATATATATTGTGGTAAACTCTGTATTTTGTCTTGTAAATCGATATGTTGTTCAAAATGTAAGGATTAAGAAATTATTGCCCTTGACAATCTAACATCTTGAAATGATAAAATATCCATTACATCAGAGCTGTAAAATTTCCTGCATTTGGCAGACAAGATTTTGTCATTGTCAAATCATGGTGACCTTGACCTTGAATCTATTTCCCCACCATGTATAGGGGAGTCTACCTGTAAAGTTTTATGAATGTGACCGCAAGTCTTGAAGAGTTATAGCGAGGTTTTCATGATCATGGTGACGTTGACCTCTAACCTAATGACCCTAAAACATATTAGGGGTCATCCTCTCACTATGAACAGTCTACCTGTAAATGTTCATGCAGGTGACTACAAATCATGAAGAGTTAGAGCGTACTAAGCTGTGTTACTTTGATACATTAAAACTGGTGCTATAACTTCTATTATATTGTTACCCTATAAAATAAGAATGTTTAAATGCTTGAACTTACCAGATTAAATGAGCCAACACCCATTTTAACACCACTCTCAAAGTGCTGCTTCTGAGTCTCCGACTCCCAATGTCTGTGGGCCAGAATCTTGGCACAATCCCTAAAACACAAACAGACAACTGAGATATTTAATGCATTTTTACTGAGCATAACTCAAATAGCAAAACCAATCTTGTATGGGGCTCTCATAACAAGAGGTCAAAACCCCAAACACTCTACTATACTAATGAAATTGGATTAGAACACCTCACATGGACATATCAGTAGTGGGGATCTCACAGAAGGGGGCAAGGATGTACAAACTGATGTCTCACATGGACATATCAGTAGTGGGGATCTCACAGAAGGGGACAAGGATGTACAAACTGATGCCTCACGTAGAAATATCAGTAGTGGGGATCTCACAGAATGGGGCAAGGATGTACAAACTGATGCCTCACGTAGACATATCAGTAGTGGGGATCTCACAGACGGGGACAAGGATGTACAAACTGATGCCTCACGTAGAAATATCAGTAGTGGGGATCTCACAGAAGGGGACAAGGATGTACAAACTGATGCCTCACGTAGACATATCAGTAGTGGGGATCTCACAGAAGGGGACAAGGATGTACAAGTTGATGCCTCACGTAGACATATCAGTAGTGGGGATCTCACAGAAGGGGACAAGGATGTACAAACTGATGCCTCACGTAGACATATCAGTAGTGGGGATCTCACAGAAGGGGGCAAGGATGTACAAACTGATGCCTCACGTAGACATATCAGTAGTGGGGATCTCACAGAAGGGGGCAAGGATGTACAAACTGATGCCTCACGTAGACATATCAGTAGTGGGGATCTCACAGAAGGGGACAAGGATGTACAAACTGATGCCTCACGTAGACATATCAGTAGTGGGGATCTCACAGAAGGGGACAAGGATGTACAAACTGATGCCTCACGTAGACATATCAGTAGTGGGGATCTCACAGAAGGGGACAAGGATGTACAAACTGATGCCTCACATAGACATATCAGTAGTGGGGATCTCACAGAAGGGGGCAAGGATGTACAAACTGATGCCTTACGTAGAAATATCAGTAGTGGGGATCTCACAGAAGGGGGCAAGGATGTACAAACTGATGCCTCACGTAGACATATCAGTAGTGGGGATCTCACAGAAGGGGACAAGGATGTACAAACTGATGCCTCACATGGACTTATCAGTAGTGGGGATCTCACAGAAGGGGGCAAGGATGTACTTGATGAACTGATGAATTTAGAAACACGGGTAATACAATATGCCCTCGTCACTATCATTGTGCTGGGCAGAATGGACAAGGATATCACATTATATGTAAAATCCACTATCATGCTGCGCAGAATGGACAAGGGTATCATATTATATGTAACATCAACTATCATGCTGGGCAGAATGGACAAGGGTATCACATTATATGTAACATCCACCATGATCATGCTGGGCAGAATGGACAAGGGTATCACACTATATGTAACATCCACTATCATGCTAGGCAGAATGGACAATGGTATCACACTATATGTAACATCCACCATGATCATGCTGGGCAGAATGGACAAGGGTTTCACACTATATGTAACACCCACTATCATGCTGGGAAAAATGGACAAGGGTATCACATTATATGTAACATCCACTATCATGCTGGGCAGAATGGACAAGGGTATCACATTATATGTAACATCCACTATCATGCTGGGCAGAATGGACAAGGGTATCACACTATATGTAACATCCACTATCATGCTGGGCAGAATGGACAAGGGTATCACATTATATGTAACATCCACTATCATGCTGGGCAGAATGGACAAGGGTATCACATTATATGTAACATCCACTATCATGCTGGGCAGAATGGACAAGGGTATTACATTATATGTAACATCCACTATCATGCTGGGCAGAATGGACAAGGGTATCACATTATATCTAACACACCCACTATCATGCTGGGCAGATGGACAAGGCTTTCACACTATATGTAACATCCACTATCATGCTGGGCAGAATGGACAAGGGTTTCACATCATATGTAACACACCCACTATCATGCTGGGCAGAATGGACAAGGCTTTCACACTATATGTAACATCCACTATCATGCTGGGCAGAATGGACAAGGGTATCACACTATATGTAACATCTACTATCATGCTGGGCAGAATGGACAAGGGTATCACATTATATGTAACACACCCACTATCATGCTGGGCAGAATGGACAAGGCTTTCACACTATATGTAACATCCACTATCATGCTGGGCAGAATGGACAAGGGTTTCACATCATATGTAACACACCCACTATCATGCTGGGCAGAATGGACAAGGCTTTCATACTATATGTAACATCCACTATCATGCTGGGCAGAATGGACAAGGGTATCACATTATATGTAACACACCCACTATCATGCTGGGCAGAATGGACAAGGCTTTCACACTATATGTAACATCCACTATCATGCTGGGCAGAATGGTCAAGGGTTTCACACTATATGTAACACCCACTATCATGCTGGGCAGAATGGACAAGGGTTTCACACTATATGTAACACCCACTATCATGTTGGGCAGGATGGACAAGGGTTTCACACTATATGTAACACCCACTATCATGCTGGGCAGGAGGGACAAGGGTTTCACACTATATGTAACACCCACTATCTGGACAAGGGTTACACACTATATGTAACACCCACTATCTGGACAAGGGTTTCACACTATATGTAACACCCACTATCATGCTGGGCAGGATGGACAAGGGTTTCACACTATATGTAACACCCACTAGCATGCTGGGCAGGAGGGACAAGCATTACAACATTATAACACGCTTCTTTCACTATCTTGGTGTTGGACATAAAAGAGATATCATGAACTGAAATGTTAACGCCACCTTTAACAATGATTCTTATTCATCGTGACAGCGTGCCCACTAGCATGCTGGGCAGGAGGGACAAGCATTACAACACTATAACACGCTTCTTTCACTATCTTGGTGTTGGACATAAAAGAGATATCATGAACTGAAATGTTAACGCCACCTTTAACAATGATTCTGATTCATTTTGACAGCGTGCCTAAAAATCCAAACTCAGGGTCTATATCAAAGTAAAATAATAGCTTACAATGCAATATAAGTGTTAGGAGACCAACACAGGACAGACAAATGACCATGACCTTTGCACTATTAGTTTATTGTACTAAGTAAAGGCCTCCTAGCAGGCTCAGATAAATATAAAGTTTTTTATAAAGGTTGGTTTTTAGTAAATTTTAGTATTTTTTGTTTCTACAAAAATAAGGAGTAATTAAAGGCTAAATTTTCCGTGCTTTTATCAGTATTTCTAACATAAATACCTTGGTGACAAACATTACCCACTGTACATTGATACATGATTTTTTGTTTAATTGCTGTCTTCCCTGACCCTTTAGCTCTCACTTCATCTTGAGTCTCAGAAATGCTGCAAGCTTACCAGACCATTATAGGTTCCACTTTGGAAGTAGATCTTATGGATCCCACAATGGTCTGGCAAAGGCAACAACATTCTGAAAAACTCAAGATAGCAAGTAGTATTACATACATAACTGTAAATTCCTAATAGCTTCAATCATTTTATTCTGATTAATTAAATGCAGAATGGATCATTTATTCAGAAACCAACAAATAGCAAAAAAAAAAGCTTTCAGGCTTTTAAAGGCTAAAGGTTTATCAGACAAAATAGGTTTTAAAGGATTTCAACAAAATTACAGGTTTTTAAAGGTTTTATCGGTTCCACTAGGAGGCCTGTAAATAACTTCACATGGTCGGCAATTTCTGTTTATGATATAAACTGGTGGTTGGGGTAATGAAAACAAGCCAACAAAAATTGAAAATCTAATAATTTGATCCCCCCTTTACCCCACCACAACCCCTTTGAAACATGGGAATTCTTTTTCTTTCTTTTTTTTAACAAGTTAAGAGATTTAGTTTTGAGTAAATACACTTGCCAGTGGTTTGACTTGTGGTTGGTCTAGTTTAGAAAAATACCTCTCCACAAGCATTTTAGAGGTATAATACGTGCAAAAAAAAAATTATGGTATCAAATGCACCCCACCACAACCCCCACCCCCATGCCTCCCCTGGGGCTTTTATACAGGTGTATACGGCAGACGTAAAATGGCTGTATCATAACTGGGGGATAAAACAACTTACTTGTACACCTTGTAGCACTCCCGTATCTTAAGGCCACCTTTAACAAAGCTGATGAGGTTCTCATCTTGAATAAATGTGAGGAGCGCCCTGATCAAAAGGCACTCTGCGTAACACAACTCTGCATGGATCTCCTCTGAAATAACACAATTATCCATCAGGGACATTATAGCATGGCTAGTTTCAACATACTCCTAATATGAGGTGCGGAACTCAAGGGTTTCTGAGTAGGTGTCCCCCCTTCCAAAGGGCCTCCCCTGATATATATTTTTTTCATCTTTGGGCCAAAACGGTGCTCGCATAAAATGGTAAATTTCTACCCTGACCCTTACCCTAACCCCCACCAAGGATTTTCTTTGGTTCTATATTTCCAAGTTACTCTACGACCATGACCATTAACTCATGGGTACAATAATTATTGTTATTCCGAGGTACAACGATTTCACAATTTTTCTTGTAAGACCACCTCTATAAAGAGACCACCTGCTTTAAGAGGCTGCACCATTTCAGTACACACATGTATTGTTTAAGAAATAATAAATATGTACCTGTGTTTTATCGGTGAATAAAATACAGTTAGGAGTTCGGATGCTAACGCACTCGTGATTTAATTACTCGCATCTGAACGACTAACTGTATTTTATTCACCGATAAAATACAGGTATATATTTATTATTTCGTTTCTAACACAACAATAACCCCATTGTTTACGCTATTGTTGGGGCACTATATATTATCTCGGAGGTCAAGATAATCAGGTTGCTATGTTTACAGGCTGTTCCATTGGGCGCCCCCGTATGCAAAGTTCCATACGCTGGTTACTAAGTCACATGACAAACAATTAAGTCATTGCTTACGTCATATAGCTTGCGTTTTACGACGTCAAACGTTCTCACCTTGTTCAAGATGCTTATTAGTTATATGCACTGATGCATATGATGGGTTTATATCGGAGTTGTGCACGGTTTGGGAGCATGGCAAGTTTGTTGTAATTAACATTTCATTAAAATTACTGTTGAGTTTGTCTTTGTGACGTATATTTACCAAGTGACGTCATGTAACGTGGCGCTTCCAACAGATGAAATATACGCGGGGAATTAATGGAACAGCTGTATTTTATCGTAGAATAACATACAGCTGTCTCTCTTCTTTGTGTATATGAAAGACTGTGGAGGTTGTGTTAGAATTGAAATTAATAATGCACCTGTATTAAGAGACAACCTTTATTAAAGGGACACATGGCAATCTTGATTTTTTTGAAAACTCGCGATGTCCCGTTAGTTTTTTCTAAATAACATGCATTATTTCAATCATTAATAATAATTATAAGAATAGTATAAACCAAATTGTTTTTGTATGTTACTGACTTTTGATAATACTGCACCAATAATATATTTCAACATTTGGTAAAATAATATAGAAATTTGAAAACACATTTTTTATATAATGATATGCAAGCCGGTTTAAAGTCAAAATGTTCCTTGATAAATAAGTAGAGACGTCAATATTGATTCTTGATAAAACATCAAGATTGCAGATTTAACTGTATTTGAAAAATAATATATTTGTGAAACACAAACAAAATTCTCTACTAACAATTTTATTATTGGAGCTGTGTGAAAGTCAATAAAAAGCACTTGTAAAATCAATTTCACCACCTCTGCTGTTGATATATAACATGGACTCATTCATCTTCTTATGCATTAACTGTGCCTATTCACTGGCAATAACATGAACAGGAAATAAAACTGCCTTCTGGGATACAATCTAGAATAATTCAAAGATAGAACAGTCACAATATCTCAATATTGCACTCAAGGCGATAACAAACTTCCTGTCGTCTGCAAAAAGCAATTGATATTTAAAGCTGCATGTCTCTAAACAATTCTCGGATTCTGTAATCATGTTTAATGTCTTTAAATGTCATTAGGAATGAAGTCTGTTACAGTTTTTACAGCAACTGTGTCCTTCAAAAATGCTTTAAAAGGAAGCTGATTTTGAGATCACTCCAGGAGGTGGCAGAAACACTTCAACAGTATAATGAAACTCAAAAATAGAACTGCACCCCTAACAGTAATCATGTATTTTTTTTTATAAATTGCTGTCAATATGCAACAAAGAGTTATGAAACTTGTGTGTTTACTGGGCT
>JAWPHD010019352.1:0-36084 GCA_037043455.1 Cyrtodaria siliqua | reverse complement strand
CATAAGAACATACTGCTGGGCAATCCTTGGCTCTCAATCACAAACAAGAACAGATTATCTTGGAATTGACGGTAAAAATGGGTTTGATTGCTCAAAAACAATTTCTGGCAAATGTAGAGGATCTCGAATAATAGCCCCATCGACTTGCCCAGTCAAATTTCAAGATCATGAAAAACACCATAAAATATGCAAGAAGTAAGTAAATTTTGTCTATGGAAGTGGATTGAACATGTCTCCGAGTGACATGGAATTAAGAATTGGAATAATACAAGACTACAATAATGAAATTTGTAATAGCAACGATGCACAAGCATCTATGGATTGAATAATGATTGTAAATGTAAACCAGTGCCACCAAAAAATATTCAACTTTTTAAGTTTTCCTTTCAAGGCACCACAACAAAAAAAATTTTACCGAACATTCTGACTTTGATAAATCATCAATACATAAAACGTTGGAACATAACCCACCAGAAATACAAAAAATAGCGATTGACACGAAGATAACAAAACAACTATAATTGTTGGTACTATAGTAATAGGTCTTGCCTGCATTACTTAATTTACGAGATTTAAACCACTCTTTGGCTGCCACATACAACAAACCGGAAACAAACACAAGCAATAGCCCATAGTTTGTTACCAAGCCAATTAATAACATTACCTGTTGCAGATAAAGACATGATACTATTGCACCAATTACTCCTGGAAGTGCTGCAGCAGCTTTACAGCCCAGGTTGGCAAAGATGTTTACCCAAGAATTAAATAGTTGTTTTTTATCCCAAATCTTTTACACTTGATGGATTTTCCCCAGGCTTTGGAGTTGGAGTTGGAGCACCGCACTTGATGTAGGAATAATGGCATCAACTAAATACCCCAATAATCATACAAGGCAGTCAAAATACTTAACAATAGTAATACCTTGCTCCCTAAACAAGTTTTGATTCTCTCACCCAATGTTGTGTCTTCTTATAACACTTATTTACAGTTTTCTTTTATCCTGTTTATTTGACTGCGTAATGCTTCTTGTTTTCACTCTGCCGCTTCAAGTCAGTGCACTTTTTTCATCTTCTAAGATTGTGTATTCTGTCACGTATGCGCATCTTGTTGAAACTCATCCTCCTGCCCGGGTGGTGCTAACTTGTTCTAATTTTGTTTTTCTTTTGTTATGTCTTTATCAAGCTCAGTGAGCTTTGAAAGATTATTAAATAAGTCTCGCGGGAGCTTTGCAATACCTTGTCTAAACCGTGTAACTCTCGCATTGTTAGACTTCATGTTTGTGTTTGAACAGCAGTTTTAGGATGAGTTTCATCTATTGTATTACTCAAATCACTCTCAATTGTATTTACAGCATCTACTGTATTTTGTACATCTTCAAGTTGTTGAAAAAAGTTGCATTGGCATATTTTCTCCTTCTTTTGTGATGGTATCTCTTGTTTTTGCCAAGGATGCTTAACTTCTGCCCCTACCCTGAGCATTCTTTCAAGTGGAACTAAATAATCATAAATGTTTAAAATTATTTTTTTACGAAGTCAACACAATGTTTTTTAACTTAAAGTGTACCAGCACATAAAACTTGATTGGTTCGTTTGGGATTATTTCCCTTATAATAGTGTAAGTGGAACATCATCGTTTCCCAGCCGGAACTGCATATAACAATTGTTCCTAACGATTTCGTCCGTCATCTACTCTAAAATCATCTTTATAATCCAATTCCGCTGATCTCAGCAATAACTTCAGTATAAATTTTATCTACTGAACAACCTTTTTTGCTGTTTAGTTGTTCTTTTGTTTTATCTTACCCCTTCAAGCTGATCAATATGGTCTATTTTCATTTACAATTTACCTCTGGAATTCTGAGCCAGGTTGTGTTAATTTCTGATTCTTCCGGGGAGCCCAGCAAATACACTTATAAAAGCGATCTGTCATCTTCATCCACATCTTCACATTTGGATCAACGTGGGTTTTTCCAATTCAAATCCTCCTTCAGACCATTGTTTATTTTATTTAATTTTAAAAACATATATTTAAAAATAAAAACAATGTCGGCTTACGGAAACAAACTTAGCACTCTAATAGAAAACTAAGAGAAACCTTCATGGTGCCAAATGCATCCGCACAAGTATGAGTAATAACTAATAATCCATCAACAATAGACCAAAACAGCAACTGCTAGTGAGATATCCCAATCTATAGATACTAATGATGTGATTAAGTTCCTCGTACTGCTCGTCTTGCCTTTGAAATAGAACTTAAAAGCAGAACAGAGCCCAACCGTACTTTATATCAGAATCTGGGTAGAACAATTGTGAAAAAAAAATGACAATACGAATTAAGTGGCAATGAATGTCATGTCAATATATGACAAGTGAATATATATCATTGTTATGTAGATTTATGGAAAAGCCCTACCGAACGATAAACACAGCTTACAAGGTATTGGGTAAATCAAGCAGGCTAAAACATGTTGGTGCGGGGAGATGCTTCCGCAGACACCGGAGAATGAAGCATAGCAGTAGCTTATAGAAATATGATTTTGTATTCCACTGGACTATGAAATGTTAGAAAGTCATATGCCATTTTATCAAGCGGGGCTTGGTGATAGGTTAGAATATGATTAACGTTTTAACGGATTATAAACAAAGTTATCAAAGCAGTTGATGCTGATGGCATCTTAATGTAATAAAAAATATCTGCTTGGAATTTGATACGTGTTAGTGATGTGAATTAGCCAGACAAAATAAGGACAGCAAATCAATTGGTAAGATAGTATTTATGTATGATTACGTATCCTTGCGACATAGAATAATAACAGCAAAACAAATCTGAAACCATTTGGAACATCACATTTAATACACCAGCACAGAGCATGAAAGGTATTTTAATGCTGTTGAAGACCCAGAAAGAACAAGCGCAGAAACCTATTACACCCAATGATTGAAAAAGCAAATTAACAATGCTAATAAAAAAATAGCAATATTTATAACAATGCTATTAACAATACTAACAATTACTAGTTGCATGAATATCGCAGCTAGTTGTTTTGTATTTTATATTTATTTCAAGATAAAAAATAAGACTAATAATATAAAAATGAATGCGGAAGAACTATTACAAAATATATCGGAACAGACGGAACCAGATGAATCAATGCAACAAGAAACAAAAAAGAAAGATTATCAGCCATTAGTGGCTGGCGGTGGTAGTCGTCCAATATTTGGGTAAAAGGACATACAACTTACGGATATAGATGGGCATGCCACCGGAATGAAATTAACAAACTTTACTGCAGATTATGAGCAAGGCTTGGGGCAAGCATGGGGCAAGACTTTAGGGGGGGGACATTTCTTTTAGTTACTTGTATGTGATGGGGCAGTATCAAACTATTTTAATGTGACACATCACCAAAGCTGATAGAAGATTTGGAAGAATGACCCATTTATTAATTCATGCTTTTGACAAGTGCTTGTATGTGAGTTGTATTAACAGGTATGGAATGTTGCTTAGCACCAATTACAGCTAATACTGAAAACTGCCAGACATATTGAGTTTTAATAAAAATAAAAATACATATAATATAAATGGAGAACCAAAGAGAGTGAAGTTATACCTGTTGTTACACAACCTGTATAAACACAAAACGTTAAAAAATCCAAAACGAGTAGAATCTGAAAAAAAGGAGAGCAAGCGGGCAAAAAAGGCAAAGCGTTTGCTTCAGTGTTACAAATCAAAATGCTGCAAATCAAGATACTGCAAATCAAATAACAAAAATAAACAATAGATGAAGAGGAACCAAAAATCAAAATAAACGTTTACAAAAATTATATTCCACCGTGTCTGGTTTTATTTGGTATTGCTGGGTTGGGTTTGTATATTTATAACAGAAAAATCTGCTACGCAAAACGTGCAAGGCTGCTTACGCAACCTGCTTTCGTTCTTGTTGCACCAAAAGACCCGTTTTGATTGTTTTCTAATAATTTATTTAAAAAAAAATATAAAAAATAATATAAAAAAATGGCAGCAAGTATTGATACGGAAAACAAATTGTAAATATGAATGTATTCATACAGGATGGAAACACTTCTAACTGTTGGATATTCTGAGATTGGCAGAAAACTACTAAAAAGACCAGCAACCTAAAGTGGACTTTTAATATGACAGATTTTGGGATGCTGTCTGTGGATATAATGTTAGCAATGGCTAATGAGGGGATATGTTGATTAAGCAAGGTATTATTCCTGCGGATATTATGAAATAATTTTAAAAATTTATATATAAAACAAATGGCAAGTGCATTGTAGCAATTGATGATTCGGGGGCGCAATTAACAAACGCATTGGCGTTTAGCGGTTCAAATTATTTCTTTTTCTAAAATGGGAAGTCATTCAGATGAGGAAAGACAAAGGCATGACAAAGCAGTTTGGAAAAATTTAAACGCAGAGAACAAGCGAGAGTTGAATAAAGAAAGAACAGAGAGATTAGATTTTGTTAACAAGCAACTGCAAAAAAAGAACATCATGCAGAGCAGTCTTTTTGATAATGTGTTCAGGCTATGAAACAGTATTAATTACATAAACTGGTAAACATTTGCCTTTTGGAACCGGAGCCCAAGTTGAGTGATTTTATACACCAACTCCAGATCAACAGAATAGAGAAATTACGTTTATTGTGGTGGGCATGGCTGCAACTGGATTTGTGGCGCTATAAATTGATTTCATAAATAAAATATAGTTTAAAACTATATTTACTTCAAATTTGGGAATAAACTAAATAAGGTTTACTTTGAAAAGACTAAGTCATATGCAATGATACCTATTTTTTTGTTGTTTTTAACATGGTTTCAATCAATGGTCGCATATAATATGGTGGTTTTAGCACTCTTCTCTATTTTATCTTTGAGCAGGGACCAGGCGCCCATACTTCACCATTGTCTATAATGTCTATCCTTTGAAGGATGACCAGGGCGCCCATACTTCACATTGTCTAATAATGTCAATTCAGATAGAAGATGGACCATATTCAGTTTCTGACTATTATTCGTACTCGTGGGAGAGTGAGTGTGTATGAGTGTTATTTAAGTTCCAAAGTCTGTTCCATTTCTTTGCGCTATTTTGGGGGAATTTTTTTTTTTTATGCTCTTCGAGCTGTCATCCTAATGTGCAGTTGTAATATCCATTTTATTCTTTATAGTTATATAAAGTTTAATCTTAGTAGAAAAAATGGAAAAGATTTATTACAGCCCCAAAGGATTTTGGATAGGTTATCACAGCATTTAAAAAATTAGCAAAGAAGCTGCGGTCAGTGGAAAAAAAGGACATTAGAATTTGTAAAAAAACAAGCTGTGTGGCAGATTATTCTTTACCTGCGCCATAGAAAATAATTAAAAAAAAGAAACCCCAGGTTTGATGTTTCTGCTTAAGAATGGAGTGCATCAAGCTGATTTGTTTATTTTTACCCGCATGATACTTTTAGGGACGCAAGACATATACATATGCATTGACTGTGGTTGATATTGCAAGTAGATACAATGAAGCAGAGCCACTGACTTCTAAGGATAGCAAAGAAGTTGCCCAAAGCATTTTGAACATAATATACAGTCGACATTTGAAATATCCAAGGTTATTACAAGTGGATCCAGGCAGAGAATTTATGGGTGCAGTATCACAGTTGATGGTAAACACAAAGTAAATATCAGACGAGGCAGAACAGAAATACATAGAGACCAAGCTTTAGTGGAAAGATTTAACAGAACATTAGCTGAGAGATTGTTTGGTTATCAGTATGCTAAGGAAATAGATTCCCAAAACGTAATAGAGAATGGGTAAAGAGATTACCAGAAGTTGTCAAAGCCATAAATGCGGAGACAAAAAAGCCCCCTCCTGTTGAAACAAAAATATTAAAAGATGATCCTATTTGTATGAATGCAAGTGTGAGATGTTTATATCAACCCGGGGAACAAGAAGGTGGAAGACGCAGAGCAACTGATCCAATGTGGAGTGTAGATATTCCCAAGATTAAAAGTTATATGGTGACGCAAGGTATAAGAGTTTATTATTTGAAATTACCAGCGCCACAGAGAGGATTTGTCAAAGAAGAATTACTTATTGTTCCTGCTGATACCCAAATTCATAAGTTTTTATAGAAACCATGAGCATCAGTTGTTATTCCATCTCCCCGAATATATCATTTTGAGTAGAAAGGTGACAAAGTAACTTTGTTTACTGTTATGCCGTATATTTCATGCTTTATCGATCGTAGCATATTCATTTCATGAGTATATTTCTTTTTGTTGAATAATGCATCTTTGTAGTTTTCAAAGTTAATATGTTTGGCAAGTACATATTTTTTTACACCCTTTGCCTTTTTGATAAGCTTTTCATTGGATACCAAAATAGAATATAATTTGGGCCTCAATCCAATATACTCATCTATAGCAACACCATTACATTCATCTTTCATCTTGCCTACTACTGTTTTATTTGTATTATTTTTCATTGGATGATTTTCAGGATACTCACTCAGATCATATTCATCTGTCATCTCATCCATATCTTTGTATGCATCTTCAGTTTTTATATCCACAAGCAAACTATCAGTATCCGTGTATAATAAATCACAATCGCTTCCGTATATTTTTTTCAGTGTGTTGTAATACCAATCGTACATCATATACTTTGACAAATCTAAAACTGACATTCCAACATAGATTGGTTTGTTCAATGTTAACTTTGTTTTGTTTACATGCACCGCTGATAAGTCATCGGAGAATTTTATGCGCCGATTAAAGTTGGGTTTGGATACTATTTTTTTTATCTTCTCGTTCTCAGATCCATCAGTCCGAATTAATTTTATATCAGTTCGCTTGCGAAGATTTTCCATTGTCTTTCCAAATACAGAGTTGTTCATGAGTTTGTAAAAATCTTTTTCAAAGGGTGATTTTGCAAGCTTTCCGAGTTCTGTATTCAGATTTATATATCCAGCCATCCAAGGCTTTTCGTTAAATTCTATTACTCTGTGTACTTTTTTTAGCTTCATACCCAAGGACAAGTACAACTCTAAATTTTTATAATGTATCACATAGTGTTCTTTCTTCATGAGATTCGGAACTAGTTGTTCTGTCATGATGTTATTTTCTAGCAAATCTGTCTGGTAAGCAGACAACCATTCTTTTTTTACTACTAACTTTTCTGGTGCAAGTGGATAATTATTATGAGCATCATGAAGTTCTTTTGGGTATTCCAAATCAACTTCAAGCATTTGTCCTCTGCCAGGTTTCGGTTTGGAAAACCTGCCACTCTTGTTTTTCTTTTTCCAGGTAAATCCAGAATATGGAAGTGCTTGACACATTGCCCATCCATAGAGATTATTTGCATCATAATACATCAAGAAGTTATTTTTGTTATTGGGATCATAATCAGCTACATATGGATTATTTGTTTAGCATGTCGTTTTGACAACATACTAATTCCACCTCGCATTCCCTTTTCTATGAATAAGTGCATATCAATATCTGTCAAAAGTTCTAATTCTATTCCAGAATATTTAAGTAGTGCATCCCAAGATAATCCGGGGCTAGTATAGTTATGCAAAGGATCAAGTTTGTATGAATCCATACATGTTTTTCTGAAAGTTTGAAACACATCCGCCAGCAAAGTTACATCCGCTTTCAAATATAAATTATGATAATCTCTAAGGGTTTTACAGCCAAACCTTTTCCATATTTGTTGAGCATACTCATAATCTTTTTGGGATATATTTTCATCTGATAAACTAGAGTAAAACTTTTCTATTGGCGGTAATTCTGTTTCATTAAATCTTTCCATGCTATCCATGTATTCATACGGATAAACACCTTTTCGTAGAAATGCAGGCTCAAGAGATAGCTTATAATAATCTTGGAGAGTTTTGCAGTCAAACTCTTCCCATACTGTTTTCAAATACTCATAATAATCTTCAAAGACAGTTTCTTTGTCCTTCATACCTTCCTTGAAAAAACTACTACGAAACATTTCTAGTGGCGGTAATTCTGTTTCCATGCTGTCTGCATAACCATCCGGATAAATAACTTTTCGCATAGGTAAATTTGCTTGCTTGAATTGATCTTTGGTAATTTTAAAATCACGTGCAGCTGTTGCATCAACCAAATTTGCAAGAGACGTACCCATAAACTGGTAACTATCTAAAAATCTAAGTTGGCCAGCGTTGAATGATATATACTTTTCTGCATTGTTTGGGATGCAAGTTATATTGCCTTTCATTGTATGTATTTTCTGCATGATCAAATGACTATCATAATCCTTTGAGGTTGTGAAATACAACAGGGATAGGTATTTTGCCTGGGATTATTTTTAATTTCAAATTACAATTTTTATGTGCTGCACCTCTGAATTTTCCTGTGAAATGACAATGGTCTTTTACCTTGCAGTTTTCACCATCAGTTATTTTCTTTTTGCATATCCAGCATTTTGTTGCTTTTTCATACTTTATTTCATCCTTTGGTGTCATGTTTAATGGTTTCGGGTGAGAAAATATATTATTAATGTTGCTCTTCTCACATTCCAACCAATTTAAAATGTTTCAACTGTATCTTCACCTTGGTAAATAACAGGATCAGATGCTTTACCATCATACCTGACAACTTTATATCCAGACCCACAAGCTTCATGCACACTTGTTATTTCTGATTTTTTTCCAAATTTGGAAGATTGGGGTTTAATTATACTTTCAAAGTCAGCAAATATCACATAAGGTACAGGCATCTGATTTTGATGATTTTTAAATTGGGTGATTGCACCCTTTTTTGGCATTTCAATTCGGCAAGAGTTTTTATTAATACCATCGCAGTCTTCTTTGTGCTTGGTAAGTAAATTTGCTCCAGAGTAACCATGAAGACAACGATCACAGAAATAAGTTTTACCATGATGTTTGTTTTGGCTATAAAGTAGCTTGTTTAAATTTTTAATGATGCAGTAATGATATTTTGTTTCTTTTGGTTTTTGTTGAGTAGTATTAACAAAATCATCGGGGTTGTAATTATCATCTATGATTCCTTCTTCGTTGTTGGGATCATCTTCGTTCTCTTCTTCAACTACAACATCTTCAGAAACTAGCAGCAAATTAATTCTTTCTATGTGCTTTGGCTGCTCTGATGGAAAAATAGATACATTATTATGTGTTTTTGATGCAGTAAATCCATAAACATTGATAGCAAGATCGTTTTGATTTTCTACTTTTGTTATTTGCGGGACTGGAGTTGGAAAATCAACCCCCTCCGTTTTCAAAAAGTCTATGCTAGGATAACTTGATACTCTGTCAGAATTATTTGCGGCTGGATGCAGAGCTGCATTTATAGCATGAAGTAAACATTTATCATCATAGTTTTTCACATTTATGACTGCTTTCTTATTTGATACTACTTTGGGCAAAGGAATATATGATGAGCCTTTCAGTGGTTCATACTTTTCATAATTCAAATAAAGTGTAACACAGTAATCAACTTCTAATCCTGATGCTGTGTTTGTAAATCTTTCTAGGCTCTCTTGTATATTAGCAGATGATTTTTCATACAACTCGTCTAATCGCTCAGAAGATAAAAGTGTATTCTGTTCACTATGCAGAACTGCAGTGGTATATTTTTTTATCTCACCATCATCTTTGAATAATTCTACGGTAAGAGCTAACTGGAATTTTATTCCTTTCATATTTTTCAGCTCCTTGATTATTTGTTCCCTGATAATAGATTTGTTATCACGGAATAGTTTTAAAGGATCTTTATATTTGCGAGCGGATATTTCATATGCTTTGAAATAACCACGTATTGGTTTGTCAACTAGTTTTAATTCGGTTGTATCTTCGATTTCTTCGGTTATGATTTGTGATAAAACCTTCTTATCATCCAGAACCTTCTTCTCAGCTTGTTTCACAGCTTGCTTCTCAGCTTGTTGCAACTTACGTTTTTTTCGTGCGCGTTCTTTCTTGGCATGACGCCTCTTGCGCCAATTTTCAAATGTTGTAGACTTCGGATCTTCCACCAATTTTGGAGATTCCACCAACTTTGGAACTTCAACCAACTTTGGAACTTCAACCGACTTTGGAATTTCAATTGCTTTTATACCGTGTAATAATGCTTCCTTATCTAGCACACCTGCATCAAACAGACGCATCATATTTCTTATAGTCTCTTCGTTGTTGTTCATACTTTGTTTGTTATTACATATTAAAACTTTTTTATTAAGTAGAAAAAAATAAGTATGTAATAACAATGGATATCAACATTTGCAAGTTTCTTAAAGTTGGATCGCATAATCCATGTACGCTCAAATCAACACAGGATTCAGATTATTGCAGTTTGCATAAGTATAGATTAAAACCAAGTCGTGTAGTACCTTGTATAATTTGTAAAAAAGGTACATTTGCAAAGTATCATGTTTGGGTTGGTTGTGGTGCGAGGGCGGTTAGAAAATATTATAATGTTTGGGGTGCAAAGATGTATAATTTGGAGTGTTTAAAATTAAGATGTATTGAGGTTTGAAGTAGATTTTGAGAATGAAAAAAAAGTTGTGATATAGCAAGCAAATCAGCATTTCATATATATATAAATTGGGTGTTGCCGGCTCAGGATCGAGCGGAGCGAGATCTCTGAGCCGGGACACCCAATTTCTATATATATTATATACTATTTGGAGTTTGATCTTCAACTGAAGGTGAATAAATAGTTATTTTAGAGTTCACCAACAATGTCCAGAGTATGGTATAAAAAAGGATTTGGAAAGCGACTTCGAACTAAATTGATTACACAGTCAGGCATTATCTCTCGTTGGATTCTAACAACATGTTCATCTATACCTGCTCTTTGCATCAGGTTTGCTTTTTTAGCTAAATATTCCCTTTTCTCCAAATATTTTGGAGCTCAAGCAGTGACCAAAATTTCTTATATCTTATCCTTCGGAAATTCGTGTTGTTCAAATGTGGCCTTAACTCTGGTTCCAGCCATGATTGTTCGTTTTAGTAACACATGGTGAACACAAGAAATCTTTACATTTATAAATATCACAAACAGAGTCATAATCACTAAAACATTTCCTACTTCATGCTCTTCTCTATCATCAACAGTAGCATGAAGTTCATTTCCTTGATTATTACTAATATTTGGCTGCAAATTCAGATCAACATTGCAATTATTAGTGTCACCAATGTTTTTGTCTACTTTAGAAATGTTCCAGTTTGAATGGTTAAAAAAAGCTTTAATAGCAAGCTTTTGATCTTCTGTGACTAAAAACGATAATAAGTACTGATAAAGGTGATCATTTGAGAGCAACTAACACAATTAAGAGAATAAAGCAGCAGTCTTGGTTTTATTTAGTCTGTTTATGAGAAGTATTGAAAGAAGAAACACTTCTCACGCCCCCTAGCACCCGCTTAAGCGGTATTCTACTTCAAAGCCACCTATATTGGGCTCGTTGGTCCCAAAGGACAGTAAAAAAATAACACTACTGATTCGTAGCACGGGGAGACTTTTACAGCCGCCACACTGCACTAAACGAACGATAGTGTGAATGTTAATAAGTACTGATAAAGGTGATCCTTTGAGAGCAACTAACACAATTAAGAGAATAAAGCAGCAGTCTCGGTTTTATTGAGTCTGTTCATGAGAAGTAATGAAAGAAGCAACACTTCTCACGCCCACTAGCACCGGCTTAAGCGGTATTCTACTTCAAAGCCACCTATATTGAACACACATTTTGACTCACCCATTGTAGGACTTATTATTATCCAATTATTTTATTGTATTCCCTCCAACTTGTAGAACAACGACTCAAATGGGTTATACCAAAATGCTAAAACATAACACAAAAAGGGGACATAACATGTTTTGATAAACGTTAATTTAGTAATTCAAAATAAAATGATATACATGTACACACTGTATTTTATATCCACGTCCATACTTATCTAATCTGACAGAAACAAAATTGATAAAAACGGAGTAATTAGTGAAAATTAATGTCAATTAAATATCCTGTTGTACCCTTTCCATGAATAGGATGTTGATGCATGGTGTGATACTGACCTCAGGTATCAGTAACATTGTTTTAACATATTTTCTATTTTTATTGAGTATATATTTTATAAGGTATATGGTATGATTTGGCGAACTTTAAAAATGGAATTACCGCCTCATTCCGGGCAAAAAGGCAAAAAATTAAAATATTATAAAGACAAAGTAGAATCTGTGAAAAGGGGGAATGAGAACAGAAAAAAAAATCTCGTTCAGTACATGGGCAGATATATACATTTCCAATGTGAGTCTGGGATTGAAAAACAAGAAATTCTAGATTTGACGAAAGAAATTAAGTCATTTCTAGAGAAGGCAATCAGAATAATATATCATCCAAACAAATTCTGATGGAAGTTTTAAATTCATATAAGAGGATTAACCTTACAAACGAACATGACAAAGAAGAAATGGGTGAAGAAACAGGTACTGAAGAAGAATTTCAAAACTGTGGCTTCACATGCATTAGCAGTGCCTTGGAAGATCACGAAGAGCAACTTTTTGTCACATTTGTAACATCTATTGAAAACTTAATAGCAAAAGTAACCCAGCACAGTCAAGTTTGTAGAGAAAAATTATCAACACAATCTACTGAATATAAGAGTTATCAAAAGAAATATAAAAAGATCGGACAGGGAAAGTAGCATTCAAGGAGGACAGTAAAGTAATATAAAAAGATCGGACAGGGAAAGTAGCATTCAAGGAGGACAGTAAAGAAATACAAAAAGATCGGACAGGGAAAGTAGCATTCAAGGAGGGCAGTAAACCACAAAACACAGAAACAAACACGCAAACAGACAAACAAGAAGGCAAAAGCAATAATAAATGCAAACGACATCACAAACACAAAAAGGGTTGACAATAGGGCTACCGCCTTGGAACGGTCAGTGGCAAAGTAGGCCACTGGGGTTTAAACCGGTTCTAGGGTGCACCAAACCTCACACTTACCCTACTGTCATCCCATTAAAACAGGACAGTGTAAATAAAGAAATCCCCGCCATGATCTAATCTCTAACCAACAAGGCAGCATCAATAGGCAATATAAGAGTCAAACTGTTCAAATAAGCATGAGTTATCGTGGACAAGCACCCCATATATTAGGCAAACATTTCCCCATATATTAGGCAAACATTTCTCGATAATGTTCGACTATTACATGGTTATTTTTCATCTGGAATGCTATCTAACCAATTTCAAAAGTTTTGTGATGCATCAGGATTTGGAAGCTTAAACTATGCTTACGCAGATGAAGTGTTTAGTGGTTTTAAACTATTGTGTCTGAATTATGCAAAGATTCATGTGATGTGCTATTGAAGGTAAAATAGTTTTCTACGAATCACAGCAAATTAGTATTCTGACTGATGCCCGTATGGAACCCGAAATAATACTAACCATACCGATGTTATTTGTATTGGGGAAATACCCATAAAGTGATACGTAATGAACACGTTACAAAAACTGATGGTGCATCCAGTCAAACACATGAACTCATTGGGACTAAAAAAATGTATGATTTCTTTGACAGCTATGGACAGATGGATTGAAAATAAAATTGTGTCAATAAATTTATTAGAACCAATAGGGAGGACACTATTTCAATGAACGATACTTGACATGCAGCAAAAAACGTAGGCAAAGCAATAAAATCTCCAAATATAAAGAAGGGTCATCATGGCATGCAAAATATCTGATAAAGCAGCAAGCATCAAAACAAATTTTTAAACCTAAGTCATGTCTATCATAAATACACACACCTACACTGTAGTATAATTTTCACCCGAACAATAGATCGGGAATTGGTTCTTTAAATAAGTATTTGTATATTTTTTTTATTTACAATGAGTGTATTTTCCAATTTTTTTTTTTTTATACTTTATAAGTTAATTATAATGATTATTTTATAATATAATACCATTTTCGAACACTTATTCAGCTTTTCACTAAATGCAGTTCGTTTTAATTGAAAATAAAAAATGCATAAAAAAAGAAAAGAAAAAAGGAAAGGACTCCGTTCAACTTTACATAAGTTTGACAATTATTGTTATATATATGATTTTCGTTAAATTTCTTATTTTTGCTTTTATAGCAATCGCCAGAACAACAACAGCACAACCACGGCATCACAGACACACGGACGGGCGGTGGTAAGATATACTACAGGGACACAGCAATCATGATATCAAACATTAAAATTAGCTCCTGGCGTTATTCATCCTGTACCAATTTTACTTTAAATCTTAAACGAAAGCTAATCAAATATGGAGATATTATTGTTCCGCAATGCTTCCAAAGCTTAACATCTTATTGGTGCGATAAATAGAGAATATCATGTTAGTGCCTGATCGCTTCAAGAAATATAAACAGATCGGACAGGGAAAATAGCTTTCAAGGAGGACAGTCAACCACAAAACACAGAAACAAACACGCAAACAGACAAACAAGAAGGCAAAAGAAAAAATAAATGCAAATGACATCACAAACACAAACGAGTTGACAATAGGGCTACCGCCTTGGAACGGTCAGTGGCAAAGTAGGCCACTGGGGGTTTAAACCGGTTCTACGGTGAACCAAACCTCACACTTACCCTACTGTCATCAAATTAAAACAGAACAGTGTAAATAAATAAATCCCCGCCATGATCGAATCTCTAACCAACAAGGCAGCATCAATAGGCGATATAAGTAAACCACAAATATGCTCGTGTAAATATAATACAAAACAACAATAGCCTAGAAAGCCACAGTGAAGGTACTCAATGACTTAGTCTCAATCAAACCGAGACTGCAATATTTCGTATGTGTCGTGCTCGGCCGTTTCCAAAGGTCCATTATCATACTTTTTTTATAAAACAGTGGCGTTGCTTGTGCAGTGTGGCGGCAGTAAAACGTCTCCCCGCGCTTGCAATCAGTACTGTTATTCATTCGATCTTTGGAGATCGCTGAGCCCGATACTTATGATTAGTTATCGGTGGTACATTTTCAATTTCTTTTGTTTTCTTACTTAATTTTTGATTCGGTGGTTCCACTACTCCGGCCTATAAAAGGCTCTGGGTATGGTTTAGGCACTTATAGGATATATTGTCTGCTTTTTAATTTAGTCTTTTGGCTGTTACTTGTGATACGCAGGCTTCATAACCGCTGCTCCCAACTAAATTCCATTATTTTTATTTCGATCTTCGGGGCATTTAATTTTATTAGATACTGGGACCATACGCCGTACGACATGGGGAAGCATATAACTCCATGTCCACCGCCGTATGCATGCCATCTTTGGGATGGTTAAAATTGTGTACTGTTGATTTTATGAATATTGAGTTCTGCTCAACCCGGGGCTAGAGGGCGTGAGCGGTAGCCAGCATATTTCACTACCGCTCATGAACAGTCTCAATCAAACCGAGACTGCAATATTTCGCATGTGTCGTGCTCGGCCGTTTCCAAAGGTCCATTATCATACTTTTTGTATAGCACAGTGGCGTTGCTTGTGCAGTGTGGCGGCAGTAAAACGTCTCCCCGCGCTTGCAATCAGTTCTATTATTCATTCGATTTTTGGAGATCGCTGAGCCCGATACTTATAATTAGTTATCGGTGGTACATTTTCAATTTCTTTTGTTTTCTTACTTAATTTTTGATTCGGTGGTTCCACTACTCCGGCCTATAAAAGGCTCTGGGTATTGTTTAACCACTTATAGGATATGTTGTCTGCTTTTTAATGTAGTCTTTTGGCTGTTACTTGTGATACGCAGGCTTCATAACCGCTGCTCCCAACTAAATTCCATTATTTTTATTTCGCTCTTCGGGGCATTTAATTTTATTAGATACTGGGACCATACGCCGTACGACATGGGGAAGCATATAACTCCATGTCCACCGCCGTATGCATGCCATCTTTGGGATGGTTAAAATTGTGTACTGTTGATTTTATGAATATTGAGTTCTGCTCAACCCGGGGCTAGAGGGCGTGAGCGGTAGCCAGCATATTTCACTACCGCTCATGAACAGTCTCAATCAAACAGAGACTGCAATATTTCGTATGTGTCGTGCTCGGCCGTTTCCAAAGGTCCATTATCATACTTTTTGTATAGCACAGTGGCGTTGCTTGTGCAGTGTGGCGGCAGTAAAACGTCTCCCCGCGCTTGCAATCAGTTCTGTTATTCATTCGATCTTTGGAGATCGCTGAGCCCGATACTTATAATTAGTTATCGGTGGTACATTTTCAATTTCTTTTGTTTTCTTACTTAATTTTTGATTCGGTGGTTCCACTACTCCGGCCTATAAAAGGCTCTGGGTATTGTTTAACCACTTATAGGATAATTATGTTGTCTGCTTTTTAATGTAGTCTTTTGGCTGTTACTTGTGATACGCAGGCTTCATAACCGCTGCTCCCAACTAAATTCCATTATTTTTATTTCGCTCTTCGGGGCATTTAATTTTATTAGATACTGGGACCATACGCCGTACGACATGGGGAAGCATATAACTCCATGTCCACCGCCGTATGCATGCCATCTTTGGGATGGTTAAAATTGTGTACTGTTGATTTTATGAATATTGAGTTCTGCTCAACCCGGGGCTAGAGGGCGTGAGCGGTAGCCAGCATATTTCACTACCGCTCATGAACAGTCTCAATCAAACCGAGACTGCAATATTTCGTATGTGTCGTGCTCGGCCGTTTCCAAAGGTCCATTATCATACTTTTTTTGGCAGAAGCCAGAGCAACAAGAGAATAAACCATTAAGGGCACGACAAGAAAGATCATAGACACACATCAAACGCCACTTTCCCAATGGTCTTTAGGTAGGCGTCATCATAGGGTCCACAGCCTGTCCGGTCATCGTACAAATAAAGAGGAAAGCATAGTGGCGAACTGTAAAAGGGTCCACCACCAAGAATGCAGTACGTTGCAAAATGATAGGGTCATAACCTCGTTTGGTCATAACCTCTTTTGATAAACCGTTTAACAAGAACGATAAAAATATCGGACAGGGAAAGCAGCATTCAAGGACGACAGTCAACCACATAACACAAAAACAAACACGCAAACAGACAAACGAGAAGGCAAAAGTAATAAAAAAAGCAAACGACATCACAAACACAAAAGGCTTGACAATAGGGCTACCGCCTTGGAACGCTCAGTGGCAACAAAGGCCACTGGGGTCTGCGTATCACAAGAAACAATCAAAATACTAAATTAAAAGCCGACAACATTTTCTAAGGGAGATTAAACAATACTCAGAACCTTTAAAGGCTAGAGTAGTGGAACCACCTATTCGAATTTAACGTAAGAAAACAAAAGTATTTGATAATGTACCACCGATATCTATATATAAAATGGTATATTATGTAATCCTATACAATTGGACCAGGCGATTGCGGGTCAGTCTGACGTATGTGACAACTTAAATGCCGCGTCTGAACATATAATGTGTTATTCTTTTTAACTGAAAGTGATTACAACAGTTACTGTTCTTTCCTTTTTATATCTCTTTATATAAATGTAATACGTGTAACAATTATTTTGATTTACAGGCAGCAATAGTATCAGAATGAAGTCAAGAATGAAATTCGTTTAAATCAGAAAAATGCAAGATGGAAGAAATATACTGGTGGCAGACGTGGTAAAGGAAGGCGAGCTCGAGGCGGGTTAGATAGGTATGAACAGAAAACTAGAGATGTACATAGTAATGTAAATACGTTGGACAAGTTAACTGTTTTGTTCTCAAATGTTGACACTTTAACATTGATAAAATACATGAAATGAAAGCAAGGTTGGATATTTTACATTGTAAGCCGCACATTAAAAATGAAAATGATCACACAGCATTTGAAAACAAGAAATTACTGACTGAGTGCACTAAGTGATGTTATAAAAAGCATCAGTAATCAGTGTGACCTCCATTTTTACGAATGCATTGCAGAATACGTCGCCTCATTGAATTTACGTAACGTTGTATGAGCGCGTTTGGAATACGTTGCCATTCTAACAGAAGTGCATTTGGGAGGTCATTTATGGTATCAATTTGATGATTGGACCTGGCCCTCCGACCCAATTCATCCCATATGTGTTCTATGGGGTTCAAGTCCGGGGATAAAGCGGGCCAAGGCAAGACGTTAACGTTACTTTGAGCAAGGAATTGTGCGGTTATACGCGCCGTGTGAGGCCTTGCATTGTCATGCTGGAAAGTGCCAGGTCCGTTATTTTGCATGAATAGTATCATTGTTTATTTAAAACATTGATGTAACGTTGAGCATTGACATTTCCTTGGATAATGACCAGATCAGTTTTCAGATTTCCCATTGTCCCACCCCAGACCATATTACTGCCACCACCAAATCTGTCTCTCTCCCGAATACAACAATCTGCAAGTCGTTCATTTCTACGGCGATAGATGCGTATTCTGCCATCTGCATGGCTGACAGTAAACCGCGACTCATCGCTGAAAAGTACCGATTGCCACTGGTTGCGCGTGAAATGCAAATGAAGTTGTGCCCATAACAGTCTGGAAGCTCGGTGACGAGGTGTGATAATCTGTCCAGTATATGGACGACGAGCACGAATAGGAACTTGGTTCTGTCTCAAACGATTTATGATCGTCTGTGCATGAACCCCGTAACGCCGAGCAGTAATGGTTGCTGGTAAAAAACGATTACGTAGGTGAGTAAACGTGATAACGCGATCAGTACGTAACGTTGTCGCACGTACGCGACCGGGTCTTGCACGATCTCTGACAGACCCAGTAATGTTGTACCGGTTCACAAGATTATGAATAGTCTGTCTGGAGCAGCCAAAATGACGCGCGGCGTAATTTACCATTGACCCCGCCCTGAGCGTACCGATAGCTTGGTTTCTCCGATCTTCAGAAAGACGTGGCATCACTAAATGCAAAAGTTTTTTAAAAACAAATTAACTTTTTATTATCAGTGCTGAGCAGCAAATGATTACTTGTCGGTGTTAAACCTGTAAGCGCACGTGCAAAGTAAGGAACACGTTTTTCATGCTTGGACGCATGAATAGACCGGCGATTTTGAAAGCAATTGCATAATCGTTATCCGCAATGAAATCGTGATAATCATGTGTAAAACTTACAACAACATGTATGCTAACAAAACAGATATTCAAACAAATAAAGTGTAAAGTTTTCATTGTGGGTCAGTGTACAATATAATTTTAAAAGTAAAATAGTAAAACAAGATAGTACAAAAGGCTACATGCTCATTAAAAAAAAAGAATACAAAAAAATACGTATGTGAGTGTTACTTTATTATTATTACAAAACACGAATTTATATACTGAACCAAACATGTAACTCACCAGTAAACAATACCTTTAATATCTCAATAATAACAATCAATAAATCAAAGCAAATTTCATTCCGAACGAGACAAATATCTTGCCAGTAAATTAAAAAAAATAATTCAAATCACCTGTCTCCAACGGTATCAGTCGTTTTCTACATTAAAGGTATTGTCTACTGGTGCGTTAGCTGTTAGGTTCAGTATAGTATAAAACCATCCCTGATATTGCAAGTTTTATGAGATACTTGTATTATAGGAAAGATATTGAATACATTATTACGTTCTCTAAGAATAAACTTGACCAATAAAATGCCACCTTGTTGACATTTGAGAAGTAGAGATAAAGGTTAATTACACCAATGGATTTGAACCTAATACATAGACTAAGATCATTTATCACATAACTTACGGTGTGAGAGTGGAATAACACCATTCTATATATTCGATATACTACCAGTTATATAAGTATGCAAAAAAAACTATTATGCACTGTCAAAATATATCGATAATGACTATTAACCAATTTCCACGGTTTATGTCGGTTTCGCGTGTTAAAGCGACAGGCAATATGCAATAAAAGTCGATATGTGAGTTATGTGATAAATAGAATATAACATTCGTTCTCATTCATTACTGGATTTATTAAACTTGTTAGCAAAAATGATATAATGCTCGGCAACAGCCTAGCATTATATCATTTTGCCAACTCGTTTAATAAATTCAATAATGAATGAGTACTTATGTAAGATCCTCATTTAGTATACCTCACGTTTACACTCCTGTATAAATTGCACATACCCTTAGCGTGAAGCAATTTTTACTGTTCACCGGTAAACAATTTTTACTATCACACGATTGTGATGTCACGTTTACCAAACGACAATTAACAAATTTTATAGGGCGATCAGATTCGCGACAATTTCGGAAAAGGATTTGAACACCCTGTTAATTTAATATTGATTTAATGTCTAAAAAAATAGTAAAAAATATTAATCTTGTTTTTAATTTCTTTAAATTAAAACTGGTATAAAAATATAAATAAAAAAAAACACACTGTTTTATTGGGATTTTCCCCCTCATGTAGTTAAATTTTAATCAACACATGTTTTGTTCGGTATAATAAAATAAATATTGCATCCCAGTGACAGTGGATATTGTCAACCTTCGTTTGACATTACATTATTAATGCAATATTTATATAATATACTCAACTTGAATAAACTTAATGTAATTCGCTTCGATTTGTGTTACTTATTCTTTTTGCTTTTTGACTAAATTAGTTGTACTGAAATTGTAAAAAATTGCACACAAAAAAATAATATGGTCATATATTTATCTCGGACCTATTGTTTTTAAAGCTAAAATCTGAAAATACTTTTCCAGCTATATACCAAATCTTAAGAAAAAGTTGTTTATAAAACACATATGAAGAAACTGTCGGAAATGTCTTTAAAGGGACACACGACAATCCTGGGGTTTATATCAAGCTTTAAAAGTAGCAACTCGATTTAATTATCCTGTATCATTTTGACTTTAAAACTGCTTATTATTAAATACAAAATTGAGATATTAATTGTCTTCGGTATTTTACAATTTGTTAAATATAGTATTGGTGCACTATAATATAGAGTCAGTAATATGTAAACATAATTTGCTTTGAACTGTTCTAATAATTAATATTAATGATTGAACAAATGCAAGTTATGTAGGTGTGTCCTTTTAAATAACCCAAACAAACAATAATTCACTAATTCACTAATTGTGGAGCGCCCCGTTCTAGTGGTAGAGCGTTGGACCCAACAGCGAAAAGTCGTGGATTCGATCCCCGCCATGACCATATGTATTGTTTCCCTGAGCAAGACCATGTATCTGCATTTGCTGGTTCTACCGTCAGACCTAGTACCCATGAACAAATCCAGAGCCGGATTGATTAATATAAGTTCAGAGATATTTCGTTACAATTGACGTAACATAAATAAGATTAAACTAATTCAAACAAACACTAAGTACTAAAATAAATCATTCGGATGAATTAAATTTTAAAATGACAATAAGCGATCAAAAGTGTGCATTTTATATCATACATTAGGCAGGGAAGCGGTTTTTCCTGAGCACCATTTGACTCTTCACTATGGAGGCACACATCCAATGATGTAATTTTTTAATCAAGCAACGAAAAAGTTAAGCGTCGAAAATGATCAAGACAATACATACTACTAAGTTGTAAGTACGTGTCATTCGTCGAATCGAGGTTCTCGGACGTCGTTAAACTTGATATTCCTGATGTTTTGTAATGGCATTCATTCACAGACATCTAAAACAGGCTTTCAATCAAGGTCATATAAAACAAGCAATCAATCACAGTCATCTAAAACAGGCACTCAAGCACATACATCTAAAACAGGCATTCATCACAGACATCTAAAACAGGCATTCAATCACAGGCATCTAAAACAGGCTTTCACTACCGCTCATGAACAGTCTCAATCAAACCGAGACTGCAATATTTCGTATGTGTCGTTTTCGGCCGTTTCCAAAGGTCCATTATCATACTTTTTTCAATCACAGTCATCTAAAACAGGCATTCAATCACAGACATTTAATACAGGCATTCACAGTCATCTAAAATAGGCATTCAATCACAGTCATCTAAAACAGGCATTCAATCACAGTCATCTAAAACAGGCATTCAATCACAGTCATCTAAAACAGGCATTCAATCACAGTAATCTAAAACCGGCATTCAAAAACCAACAATTACATGGATACATAGAAGCAAAGTATGCAAAACAACAGTGGCATAACAGTCACTGGTGGTTTAAACCAGATTCGAGTGTGCACCAAACCGCATTCTTACCATATTGTCACCCCAATTAAACGATACCGTGTAAATAAATAAATCACCGCCAGGCTATATCCTCTAACAAATTAGCAGCATTATTAGGCACTTTAAGTACAACACACAGATGCGCATGCATAAATAAATATAAAAAAGCCTAGGAAGCCAAAAAGTAAGTACTCAATGACTTCTATGACTGAAGACAAACGATACATATACTATCCCTTTTAAGATTTTCCTATAAGTCACCATAGGGTTTGTCACACTTTGTCGGGTCATCGCACAGTCAAAATGAAAAACATAAAAACAGCTTTGCGACAAGAGGTACACAGTTAGAACCAATGGGTATACCGACGATTTAGTTATAAACAATATCCAGTATTATAATAATAAATGAAACAAACTTCATAGCAAGCATAGTGTAATTCCTGTTGGTAAAACATGAACGTACTTTTGTACAGGTTAAAACTGTTGTCTCTCTTGCAACGTTATTTTTCAATTAGCTTTATCTTTGACTAACTTGTATGGCAAGGGCTCGTATTCCTAAAAATAAAAATAATCATAACATGAAATGCAGCTTTCACAAAACACGGTAAACCCAAAACACGCAAAAAGAAAACCATGAATGGCAATGTTCATTAGGAATAAAGGCATATGACGTCACAAACACAAAAAGGGTTGACAATAGGGCTACCGCCTTGGAACGGTTATTGAAAAAACAAAGGCTGTTGGGTGTTTAAATCAGATTCTATGGTGCAACAAACCTCACACTTACTCTACTGTCATTCCAATAAAACTGGACAGTGTAAATAAAGAAATCCTGGCCATGAGCTATTCTCTAACCAACAAAGCAGCATTAGTAGGCAATATAGGTAAAACACAAAGATGCTCGTGTATATATAAATACAAAAGACAATAGTCTAGAAAGTCACAAAGAAGGTACTCAACGACTAGGTAGAATCCAGAGCAGCGAGAGAACACACCATTGACGGCACGACAAGACAAGACAAGATTGCAGACAAATATCAAACGTCACTGTCCTTTTGGGTTTTAGGTAGACGTCATCATATCCACAGCCTGTCCGGTCATCGCACAATTAAAGAGGAAAGCATAGTGGTGAACTGTAAATGTATCCACCACCAAGCATGCAGTGCGTTGCAAAATGACAGTACCATAACCTTTTTTGATAAACCTTTTAACAAGTCCCACACAAATAGTATGAAAGTGATCATGATAAAATTTGACTTAAGTTAAGATATTGCTAAGAAGCTTTACGAATACGGACCAGTTGTTTATAGCGTACACAAAAAGAGTATGAACGGAGAAATGTGACAAACGTATGAATGAACATTGATGTGCATTACAAATTGTGTCAGGAATGTCTCGAGACTTTAAAGACTTTCCCGCGAACAACAGTCACATTTTACAACATCTCTATCTATTACTTCACTCAATGACAGCTGCATTAGTAATAGATGGGGTCTGTTGGCTTATTTAAACACCGAGATGGGCGTAGCCCATCGAGGTGTTTAAATAACCAACGAGCTGAGACAGACTCTATCTTTTTTGTAGCATGGTGTACTTAGTAACACTGTGACGTCATAGTGACCGTACTCTAAATTCCAATATCCGGTAGTTGTAGCACGGTTTAGCAACACCCCTTTAGTTACCCTAAATTAAACGATTTAACGCTCTGCATTCATCAAAGGAAATGTCACCGACCATGCTACAACTATTAATAATTGATTTTTCTAGCAACAAATAGGCGCTCAGTTGCTCAATTGTATGTCGTATCATCACTATCTTAACTGTGATATAAATATTTAATGACCCTATGATATAAATATATAATGACCTATGGAGCGTCACGGTGGTAATTTGCTTTGTAAAACATGTCTCAAACCAGCTTTTATTCCAAACGTCCGCTTGCCGACACTTATGCTGGAAGTTCTCCCTGAATATGTATGTGAAGTTGGAAAGGATCTAAAACTGCAGAAATAAATCTTAGTGTAACACTTCTTCTAGGGAATATTTCACAATGCGAGTTATAATGATAAAACTCTGGGTGTGTTGTTTTATATTAACAGTTTCGCTACAGAATAGCAATGCCTTCAATTCTGAACAATTCAAAATGACGCATTCCAAAAAGTGTTCTTCAACAGAGACGATGTTTCGAATTCTGTACGAAAATTCGTTGAGCGAGTGTGTGTTTGAATGCGATATACGACCAAAGTGTGCCGCCATTAACTACAGAAAACGACGTCTTCAATGTGAACTACTAGAAGGGGGGTAATTCAACTCCATTCGTACCAAATTCGGACCAAACTGGACCATGCGTTTATATTCATAAGCGAAATATTTCCTTAAACGCCGTAAGTAATTTTATATCAATAAGTGAACATGACGTTAATACTATTGTATTGCTGATATGTTACAATAGCTGTATTTAATGTAAAGATATTGTAAAATTAAACATCCTAAGCTTGAACTAAGCGGACCAACGGTGCCGTGGTGTTTGGATGATTCCATGTATAAAGAACAAATAAAAATAGGACAACAAATCAATTTACATATTTAAATATAAATGCGAACGACGATATGGGATTATTATTATATTTTTTACATAATTTTGCACTCTTAATTATGATAGAAATAAATGTTATGTAAACCGGATTTTTTTTAGAAAAAAAGCAAAATCATGATTTGTTTAATTAGTTATGATCAAATGTTCCAGAGCGGGAAATCGAACCTGGGCCATAGTTAGAGGGTGTAAGTCCCAAACGAATGAAGCATACAATTGATGCAATTAATATGTGATCATTACTGAAAACTTAATTCATATTAATAGGGAGACTACCCTTATTGCCTAAACTAATTCTGACGCTAACCCTAAAAAGACTGCCCGACAGTGAATTTTTAGTTAATGACCGTAACTCTTGTCACTTATATCTTGTTTCTTAGCTAGCGAGGGCGAAGACAAGAGAAATCCGGGCGATCACTGTATCCTCGATATTTTCGTTTTATTTTTGGAAATAAAAATGAAAACATGTATCAATATATTAAAAAGAAACTCATAATAGATATGTGAGGTGATTTGTTTCTGAAAATGTTTATACAGACATCAATAGTGTTCTACGGCCTCCTCCCCTATCAAGATCGCGCTAATGCTGTCATCCGCAGTATATAGCATATAAAGTATATAAAAGACAAAGCCTAAACATGCCTCTTTTGAGATCTCAGCTGAAATTAAATTCTTCTAATTAAAAATGGTGCAGAGCTATTGCAAACGAGATACGAAGTACGGGTTATATTAGGCATTAATAATAACAAAAAATGAATAGTAGTCATATTTATCTTTGTCAAGAAGGTAATTTCGTGATGTCGAATATAACAGAAAGCCGTATAACAGAGGCTGTATAAACTGCCTATTTTGAGATGTTGGCTGAAATTTAATTTTTTTCAAAAGAAACGCGTTTACGATCGAATTACCTGTATCAATAAAATATTAAATGGCTGCGTTCTAGCGCAACAACATCAATCGATAAACTAGGGCGTTTATGAAACGGCCGCGTTTCTACTTCATGTATTCTTTACTACCTGGCATTGATAAAGAGTATGCTTGGTCCTCTACATACCGGTGTACTTGTCATAAAATGCATCCAGTTGAAAGCGGAAATAAAACATTTTAAAACTACGTGTGCTACGATGATAACATAATCTATTATCTTTCAATATCCATCAACAAATTTCAAATATTAAAGTGTTTTCATTGTAAAATTATCACCGCAAATAGGTCACATCAAGTCTGGCAATCTCCTGATTACTTCCCCTTTCTGTTACAGTAATCACTGCCACCACACAAATTATAGCTGAAATCCAGCTAAGTTTAATGTTTTGCTCAAATATTTTTTAGGTCAATATTTCAACTTGCTTTGTTCATTCTATAGGAATATAGTGTGAAAAACGTTATCTGATTATAAAAATAATTTATTTATAAAACAAATCGATTTTAGCGAATATGTACACTGGTTTCTTGGTTACTTGTAAACAAACATGTATTCCGTTGAGAACCTTACAGAAGCTGTGCGTAACTTTAACGAAGAGATTACACACAAACCAAAACAGGTTGAATGTTTTCAACATCTTCTCGAAGGTGATGATGTTATTGCCAATTGCCTGTTGGTTACGGCAAGAGTTTGCTGTACCGAACATTACCTAGTGTATCGCCATTTTTGTATCACATGGCCTCAGCTATCGTCGCGTGATTTGTGTGGTGGCAAGGATTTTTGGCTACAATATCACTGCGCAGAGGTTGCAAGTCTGGTACAAAAAACCAAGATGGCGGTATACCGGTGCATAGGTATAAATCACCTTGCATGTTTTTATGTTAGCACCGGAATGTTGATCATATTTGGGAACATGTGCCCCGATTTATTACGAAGCAAGATGGCCAAGCTTAAAACTTGCAGACGACATCAAAAAAACAAATTTGATCAATTTTGAGACATGCATGCTAGTTTTTTTCTAATTTCTTATTTCATGTTTTTGATATATTTCTATGTTGACACATAGCGGCAATCTAGGTCAACACATGTCCATACAAATGACCTTATTCATAATTTTGCATTTTCACTAGGTGATAAAAAGTGTGTTACTCGGTTTTTATCCTTGGGTTCTATAGTAAAATAAAAATCTTTGGGAGAGGAAAAAAATGATAATTATCAAGTTTAGAATTTGAAAGATAGGTATTTTGAATCAATTTGCATAAATGTGTATGAAATATTCAGCGTTTCAAAATAATCACACTGTAAATACCTTAATTTTAACAGTAAACTTGGTTGAACATCAAGGATAAAGACCGAGTTTATCACCTACCAGAATGTATTTTTATGTCTTATTTCTGGTCACTGATTGGTCAGTTTTTTTGATGATGCCGTATCAAAATTATGAATGAACAAACATTGCATCATGGGAATGGGATGTACAAAATACCCCGTTATTAAGCGACCACCGGCCAACAGGGGAATCACCATACTTTGTAAAAGCTGTTTAGCTTGCTTCGTAACTAGTGAAATATGAAGTTTATACTAAAAAATAAACCAAAATTATTGACGTAATATATTTTGTTACGTCCTGGTATATACAAAGGACAAATTCTCTTTTAAGCACTTCCGTGGTCGGGATAATACAGGCACTGCGTCGAATACTGTCTCGCCTCTCATCACTGCGAGCCCGAATTCCACTGGGAGCTCGACCTGTCATGTGTCAATTCTTACGGATGGCAGGAGGTATACAGTACTAGTTCCAACCTTGACAAATGGGTGATCTGCCTCTACCACAAGATTATATACTATCATATATGGCCTGACATGTGCTAAAATGATGTAAAACACCATTAACAATGTTATCTTTAATATAATGGAATATTTCGTTGTTTTAGTCAGAGCACTGTGGAAATAACTGCACGAGTGGCGAAGTTTGTGACACATTCTCGGGACAATGCATTATACTAGGTAAGATCTTGTATAGTGACATATAATAAATTACAACTTCCCCCGAAAAAAGATATAACGTTGCATACTCTAATGATATGAAATATATGCATATGATACATAGTTTTGTTATTCTTCTTCTTTTATCCTCCTTTTTAAAATTTTAATTCATCTTCTTTTTCTTCTCCATGGAATACTAATAGAATGTACTTAGTCCAGCTTACTGCTCATGTTCGTGTACAATACATCAGTCATAGCTATTTACAGTCTAAAACTTTAAAATAATAAACACTGTGTACTATGGTGTCTAATACAAGAAACGTCTGAATCCCTTTACATCGGACGAATGTGTGGATACTAAACAACAACTGTATTTAAAACAAAATTAGAAAAAAGGTTCTACAGAAATCACAGCACCAAAATACAATGGCACCGTATGTCCGCACTGTCCCACAAAGAGAAAATTAACTATACGATGAAAAGGACAATCCACAACACAATGAGTGTTAAAAACGGTGTTATCGACATGGAACAGTCAGTAGGCACTATGGCCGATTGGTTAGCTTAAATAGATTTTAAGTGTACACAACCTCAAAACTATCCTGCATTCAGTGCTCAAATTGAGAAGACCGTGTAATAAAAGCACATTCCATCAGAAAAATATCTCTAACAATTAAGTCATAATCCAGAAAAATTAAAACGAACAAGAGTGTCATACAAAGGCAGATGCAACAAAGTCGATATAACCTCTAGCACTCAAAGATCATATCCAACCAGAAGCAAGCATAGAAACAAAGTCAATATAACATGTAGCACTCAAAGACCATATCTAACCAGAAGCACGCATAGCAACAAAGTCAATATAACATGTAGCACTCGAAGATCATATCCAACCAGAAGCACGCATAGAAACAAAGTCAATATAACATGTAGCACTCAAAGATCATATCCAACCAGAAACACGCATAGAAACAAAGTCGATATAACATGTAGCACTCATAGTTCATATCCAACCAGAAGCACGCATAGAAACAAATTCGATATAACATGTAGCACTCAAAGATCATATCCAACCAGAAGCACGCATAGAAACAAAGTCAATGTAACATGTCGCAAGCAAAGATCACATCCAACCAGAAGCACGCATAAAAACAAAGTCAATGTAACATGTAGTACTCAAAGATCATATCCAACCAGAAGCACGAATAAAAACAAAGTCAATGTAACATGTAGAACTCAAACATCATATCAAACCAGAAGCACGCATAGAAACAAAGTCAATATAACATGTAGCACTCGAAGATCATATCCAACCAGAAGCACGCACAGAAACAAAGTCGATATAACATGTAGCACTCAAAGATCATATCCAACCAGAAGCACGCATAGAAACAAAGTCGCCATAACATGCAGAACTCAAAGATCTTATCCAACCAGAAACACGCATAGAAACAAAGTCGATATACCATGTAGCACTCAGAGATCATATCCAATCAGAAACACGCATAGAAACAAAGTCGATATACCATGTAGCACTCAAAGATCATATCCAACAAGAAACACGCATAGAAACAAAATCGATATAACATGTAGCACTCAAAGATCATATCCAACCAGAAACACGCATAGAAACACGGTGGATATAACATGTAGCACTCAAAGATCATATCAAACAAGAAACACGCATAGAAACAAAGTCGATATACCATGTAGCACTCAGAGATCATATCCAATCAGAAACACGCATAGAAACAAAGTCGGTATAACATGTAGCATTCAAAGATCATATCCAACCAGCAGCACGCATAGAAACAAAGTCGATATAACATGTAGCACTCAAAGATCATATCCAAACAGAAGCACGCATAGAAACAAAGTCGATATAACATGTAGCACTCAAAGATCATTTCCAACGAGAAACATGCATTGAAACAAAGTCGATATAACATGTAGCACTCAAAGATCATATCCAACCAGCAGCACGCATAGAAACAAAGTCAATATAACATGTAGCACTCAAAGATCATATCCAACCCAACCAGCAGCACGCATAGAAACAAAGTCGATATAACATGTAGCACTCAAAGATCATATCCAACCAGAAACACGCATAGAAACAATGTCGATATAACATGTAGCACTCAAAGATCATATCCAACCAGAATAACGCATAGAAACCAAGTCGATATAACATGTAGCACTCAAAGATCATTTCCAACCAGAAACACGCATAGAAACAAAGTCGATATAACATTTAGCACTCAAAGATCATATCCAACCAGAAACACGCATAGAAACACGGTCGATATAACATGTAGCACTCAAAGATCATATCCAACCAGAAACACGCATAGAAACAAAGTCGATATACCATGTAGCACTCAGAGATCATATCCAATCAGAAACACGCATAGAAACAAAGTCGATATACCATGTAGCACTCAAAGATCATATCCAACAAGAAACACGCATATAAACAAAATCGATATAACATGTAGCACTTAAAGATCGTATCCAACCAGAAACACGCATAGAAAAAAGTTGATATACCACGTAGCACTCAAATATCATTTCCAACCAGAAACACGCATAGAAACAAAGTCGATATAACATGTAGCACTCAAAGATCATAACCAACCAGAAACACGCATAGAAACAAAGTTGATATAACATGTAGCACTCAAAGATCATATCCAACCAGAAACACGCATAGAAACAAAGTCGATATACCATGTAGCACTCAAAGATCATATCCAACCAGAACCAAGTAAGAATCAAAGTCGACATAACATTTAGCACTCAAAGATCATATCCAACCAGAAACACGCATAGAAAAAAAGTCGATATAACATGTAACACTCAAAGATCATATCCAACCAGAAATACGCATAGAAACAAAGTCGATATACCATGTATCACTCAAAGATCATATCCAACCAGAAACACGCATAGAAACAAAGTCGATATACCATGTAGCACTCAAAGATCATATCCAACCAGAAACACGCATAGAAACAAAATCGATATATTAACATGTAGCACTCAAAGATCATATCCAACTAGAAACACGCATAGAAAATAGTCGATATACCATGTAGCACTCAAATATCATTTCCAACCAGAAACACGCATAGAAACAAAGTCGATATAACATGTAGCACTCAAAGATCATATCCAACCAGAAGCACGCATAGAAACAAAGTCGCCATAACATGCAGAACTCAAAGATCTTATCCAACCAGAAACACGCATAGAAACAAAGTCGATATACCATGTAGCACTCAGAGATCATATCCAATCAGAAACACGCATAGAAACAAAGTCGATATACCATGTAGCACTCAAAGATCATATCCAACCAGAAACAAGCATAGAATCAAAGTCGGTATAACATGTAGCACTCAAAGCTCATGTCCATATAGAAACACCCATAGAAACAAAGTCGATATAACATGTAGCACTCAAAGATCATATCCAACCAGAAACACGCATAGAAACAAAGTCGATACAACATGTAGCACTCAAAGATCATATCCACATAGAAACACCCATAGAAACAAAGTCGATATAACATGTAGCACTCAAAGATCATATCCAACCGAAAATACGCATAGAAACAAAGTCGATACAGCATGTAGCACTCAAAGATCATATCCAACCAGAAACACGCATAGAAACAAAGTCGATATATCATGTAGCACTCAAAGATCATATCCAACCAGAAACACCCATAGAAACAAAGTCGATATAACATGTAGCACTCAAAGATCATATCCAACCAGAAACACGCATAGAAACAAAGTCGATACAACATGTAGCACTCAAAGATCATATCCAACCAGAAACACGCATAGAAACAAAGTCGATATAACATGTAGCACTCAAAGATCATATCAAACCAGAAGCACGCATAGAAACAAAGTCGATATAACATGTAGCACTCAAAGATCATATCCAACCAGAAAAACGCATAGAAACAAAGTCGATATAACATGTAGCACTCAAAGATCATATCCAACCAAAAACACGCATAGAAACAAAGTCGATATAACATGTAGCACTCAAAGATCATATCCAACCAAAAACACGCATAGAAACAAAGTCGATATAACATGTAGCACTCAAAGATCATATCCAACCAAAAACACGCATAGAAACAAACAACAATTACAAGGATAAATAAAAGGCAAAGTACGTAATATCACAAACATAAAACGGGGATACCAAAAGGGCCGTATCCTCGAACGCAGTGGCCTATGTCGAATATAACATGTAGCATTATAAGACCTTATTTAACCAGAAAAACGCATAGAAACAACCGATGTATCTTGGTTACCTGGGGTTAGTATAGTGTCTACTAGTTATTCATTCGCTATCAGTGCAGCAGCAGCTGAAGCTTTTCACGCGCACACACCGCATAACTCACTTTTGAGTTTCAAGTGTTTTAACACGAAGTAGTCCCAATTTGCACTCACGTGCAGTTACGCGGAAATTGCAGTTGTCTTTTAAAAAACGTTAGCTTAAGCCAATTTTGAATGCAAAAACAACACAGACAATGAATAAAGTAAGTTTATACGTTAAACATCCCCATAGCATTCGTTTTGACTACTATTGGCATATTTTGCATAGCCTAAATCGCTGTTCAAATGTGAAGATCGGAAATTTTGAGGTTTTTGAAACTGCAAAATTGCCGATTTCTCAAAACGGTCACAAAAAATGGGTAGTCACCAATTTGGCTTAAATTAACAGGAATGATGGATCAGTACCTCTACTACCTTTCCTGAAAATTTCGGCAAAATTCATGACTACCCATTTTTTGAGACCGTTTTGAAAGATGGTCACCCTTTTTTCTCACTCAAAACACACATTATTCAAAATGGCGGCTACAAGCTAAATAAGCAAAACAGAAAATCAATAACAGAAACGTAAAACATGAATATTTTCTACTCCCGGATCTAGTTATTTCCTGCTCCGAATAAAATGTCAGTAAGTCAACCTTTAAACACTTTTTCTGCCTTTCCTTTAGCATGTTTACGGTAAAAATCAGCCGCCCTAGACGCTTATTAAAAATCACAACAGGCCAAGTCGGCAGTAATTTGTTGTGTTTTCGCTTTTCAGTCATACCGTTGATTTACGGTTGAATGAACTATGGATAATTGCAAGTGAATACTTCACAATTCCAGGATTTAATGAGCAAAAAGACAGACCTATTCATGTGTTAACTATTGTTATGGGTGAATGATGTAACAAATACTTGTAGAACATCTCCTGTCAAGGTCATGTCATGTAGACCACATGAGTCATGTCCCTTCGCCTCGATTAGGGACACCGACAACTTTGGTGTTTAGACATAAAGGAAAAACAAAGGATGAAAGGTATGTATAGCACTCGGTACTGACCCATAAATGTGTTTTATTTAGTGCATGTTCATGTTTATAGTGTCTCCGTTAAAATGTAATAATAATATAGCACTGATGTATTATTTCTATGATGAGACCCTTCCAGTGGGGTCTATGTTCACAGAAAATATGATCCAATGTTCCCCAAAAATATTTTGCTTTGTTCTCCAAAAATATTTTTCCATTTATTTTTATTATTATGTTCCCTAAAAATATTACCAATAACAGAAAATGTTCCATTGTTCCCCAAAAATATTACCAATAACAGAAAATGTTCCATTGTTCCCAAAATATAAATGGCCTTGTCCCCAACCCCCCTCTATGACCGCAGATCAGAAATGCACCGTTGCCTCTATGACCGCAGATCAGAAATGCACCGTTGCCACCTCCCTTCACCCTCTCCCCACCCACAAAATCGGTGCCCTTGCATCATCCCCCCCCCCCCCCCCCCCACACACACACACCACACTGCCCAAAGTTTGCATATAGCTACAGCAGTACTGTAAAGGATTAACACATCTACTGTAGGTATGTATGTATAAAAAACAACAATTGATTTCTTTCAGGGATCTTTGCAGATGTTGCCACCTTCTGTCAAGTGGCATCTCCAAGTTCCAGCTCTGAGACTTAGCCTAGCCCTGGGTAAGCTAAAGCTATAAACTTTAATATATTTGACCCCAGTGATATAGGTTAATTAAGCTAATAATATGGCAATATTTCGAGCCACCCCAGAGAGTGGAATTCAAAAAAAATGTACCTAAGCTACTCTATCTATCTTACTAGCAAATGTTAATATTTCGAGCCGCCCCAAATTCGGGAATACATTTCTGCGGTTCTTTAACGTGGATTTTATAAATGAAGATTTTAATAAGCTTGATAAGCTTGAGAAACAGTAGATTTGTTTGAGTGGGAGAACCCGATTTGTACAGATTTTTTTTATCATTCTCATTAAAGTAGCCATCCCGCCAACAACAGTCAAATTTTATAAACATTATGTACACTGTTTCTAAACCTACTGATGACAAAGTATATATATAACTTACATATTTTGAGAAATCAAACTCATACATACACAGTATAAACGGCTTTAACCAGCCGGACCAAACCCAGAACTGGAGTGTCGAATTACGAGTTACCATCATTTTACGGTTATTCAATCACGGGTATTCTAAGAACCTATTTATAAACCTATACTTTTAATCAGCGCATATACATTGTTATATGGATAGAGTTTCGATAAACGGTTTTCTAGTGCAATTTTGTAGTTATTTGGCGGGATAAGCTACTTTAAAAAAAAAAGAGGAGTGCCTAACTATAAGTATAATTGTCCCAGCTCATTGGAATACTTTACTTTTTTGTTTGTTTTGTTGAGATATTGTGAAATTCCATCACATAAAACAATGGATACACATGATACAACATGAAAGTTTCTCTGTGCTGTTGTCACTTTACAGCGATATTATTAAAGACCGCCCCAGTTAAATTACAAATAATAGGACACTTTAAAGGGACATATGGCAATCTTGAAGATTTTGTCGAACATTAGTATCACAGTTTATTAGTCCCGTATCAATTTCACTTCAAAACTGCTTGCATATAATTAACTAAAATTTAGATGTATTAGTTGTCTCGTTATTCTACCATAGGTTTAAATATATGATTGGTGCAATAATATCAGCAATTAGTAATAATATATAAATTACACAGTTATACTATAGTTATAGAGAATAATATACAGGCATTTCATATCTCATCCTTTCCGTCGATGTGTTCTTGGGAAACACACATTCCCTTAACCTCGTCCTTCGGATGGGGACGTAAACCGGGCGGTCCCGTGTATCAGTCTATCCTCCAAGCACGTTAAGGAACAACAGGAATCTATTCGATAATAAGAGTAGGGCACGGTTCCCAGATTCCTATGTATCCTTTTCCTCTCTCTGGGGCGGCTCTAAATAACTATACTGTGCGAAGGCCGGGCACAATATAAAAATGTAATATTTCATCTATGTGTGACCTAAAAAAATTATATACTTCAGAATATTTTGTTGATTTTAGCAGTGATGGGAGAATAATGATTAAATATTTTTTTCTCGGCGGATATAATAGCTGATCTTCCATGATCGAGTGCGGATTTATTAAACGAATTGGCAAAAATATACAATGCGCGGCTTGTCGAGCATCAAATAATGTTTAATGTTTACTGAAGAGTTTAAAAAATAATAGATGATTTTGTGAGATTCTATTTATAAAACCCATACAAGTTGATGTTAAACGTTCACATTTCTCTGTGATGTCAATTTACCTATATATTAATACCGTATTTCCTCTATTAGAAGAGCCCCACCTGTTTTAAGAAACCTTACCGTCTTCAAAAATTAAAAGTTCCTAGAAAAAGCAATGTTTTTACCGCTAATGGATTTGATTAAATTAAAAGTTTCTAAAAAACACACTGTTTTTACCGCTTATGGATTTGATTATGGGAGTTTTTTACCTTCGACACCAGTATGGTCTATGACATAAACCTTAAAGCGCTATCATCATCAATACAATTACCGCTTTTATTTATCTCGTTCCTTTCAATTTACTATTTAGTTTATCTTTTATTATTGGTTAATTCATATGCAACCAACCTGTTTTGTAATCGTCAAGTTTGACAGAAATGTGTATCATATAGATGCAGAGTGATGACAGTAATATACTCGGTACAGTCATGTTTTGGTTAAGTCAATACCGATGTAACAGTAAAAGATCGCCGTACAGTAATTCTCTAAGGAAACAGTCCGGGGAAAGGAGGTGAAATATATTGAAAAGTTGTATCATAATATTAGCCCCCCCCCCACCCCCCACCCCCACTTCGCACTTTCCATAGTGCCCGGGAGCTACTGTTAGAGGAAATACGGTATATACGACAGCCAAAGTTAAAATCCTTTTAAAAATAACAGGACACTCTGTTGATTCATGTGAAATTCCATGCATATATCATATGGCTTATATATTTTGTACCACC